>JAOUZG010021819.1:428659-453682 GCA_026289955.1 Argiope argentata
GAGAGAGAGAGAGAGAGAGAGAGAGAGAGAGAGACTTTTTAATTTCGTTTCATTCCAGCAGCGCTGCGTAAGAAAGCCTAACTAGGCTTAAAAAATGACGAAACATTTATTTTTGGTATTATATATTATGATATTTTCATAAATACTACGTATAAATTTCTGATAGGAATTCTTTTACGTTTAACCTTGGCAAGAGAAAAGCAGACATAAGTGATTTATGATTAATCAAGGAATCCCCTAAAAGAACATTTAAGACCACTATTTATATATATATTCACTCGGCACATGGACCCAATTACGCATTATCTTTATTATACTTCATTTGATTTATTAAATAGGGAAAAAAGGTATGGATCAGGGAATAACATTTTAGAAGGAAGTTACTATGAGCTGAATTAAGACAAAACTTTGGGAATTAATTACATTTAAAATTAGAGTTTAAAATATCATGAAAGAAGAAAAAATCACCACGAAATGATTAGAAGTATAATATGTAGTTCTTCCAAAAGATATTTTACCTTCTTTTTTAAAGTAACTAAAGTAACTAAGATACTGACAAAAATAAAAATTGTATATTTTTCAAAATAAAGAACAAACAGGAGCTCCCAATTTTTTTTTTCCATCAAAGAAAATTCGTGTTGTTATAAAAATATGACAGTTCTTAAATTTCATGCGAGAACTATGATCTGAATAATGTAATTCTTGAAATATTTACATAACTTGTATCAATATAAAACGGTATCAATATTTAATATAGCTAACACGTTAGAATGTAAGAATGAAAATATTTCTTTGTTTAAACATAATTCTTTGAACTGAATTGTTTAACAAGTACCTTCATGAAGCAGCATATGTTTTATAGAAGAAGAAATTTCATAATTGAAATGGAAAGAATGAAAGAGTCAAATTCATTTTCAAAAAAGAAAGCAGAACAAAAGGTTAAATTATACAAGTGTTAATTATGTTAAGTTATGTTACATTTTTTTTTTTCAAAATCTTTCAATATATAGAAAAAAAATGCGAAAGTGGTGGATTCTAGTTAAGTCGTTCCGAAATGAAATATTTTTTTAAATGTACAGTTTTAATTTTAAAAAAATTGAATTTATGTGTTCTCTACACGTAAAAATGTCTACAAAAACTTGGGTTGAAATGCCAATATCGTGAGTGAATAAAAAATATCTTAATACAAATGCATTCATTGCGGAGGTGTGTGTATGTTACAGATATAAAGAACTGGGTTGAAATAAATCAAACCTTGTTTATTTTTCATTTGAAAAACAGAGAGAATCTTTTCAAACCCTGGAACTTAATTAAATATTCAATTCATTAGAATACATCGAAATTTTATCTTTTTTCTACAATAACTTCGGAGAGAATTATTCAACATGAGATTTTTTAAAATTATCATAAAATTCAAACTTCTTTTTCAATGATGCAGTTTCCTTTTCTTTTAATTTTTTTCTAATTTTGGTCAATTTTCTTCCAAATTTAAGAAACAATTAAGTAAAGGAGGATGATTGTTTATAAGGAATTTTATCAGCATTTTTTAAAAATAAGACTGGTGCAATTGACATTATGATTTTAATTAAAAGTCCAGACGTTAAAAGTATGTAAAATTAAATGTATTTTATAAAATTTTATAAATAATAATTTTTAAAAAAATTTAAATACTATCATTAACGAAGTATTTTGCTTGCAAGTAACGCAGAATGTATAAACTAGTAGTTTAATAAACGAGTGCAGACAGGAAAATTTCTGGAATTTTTTTTTTCAAAAACTAAACAAAATAGCTTATCAGTCCCAATAGTTAAAGACACGTGCAATGTAATTCCAGTAATTGCTAATTTATTATCGCCTAAATAATATAAATATTAATTCCTTCATCAGATTCACCGACTTATGCTGTTATCTTTTATCCACACACAAAACTAGATTGCAATTATCTCTCGTTCTTGTGCTTCATGCTTTGCTTACTGATTTCGGGCTCTAATTATTGCCTTCCACTTTCCAAAACCCTCTAACCAAAACAACATCATTTTCTCACATAATAATAATAAAATAAAAAATAAATAATAAATGCATTAATTTTTTACTAAGTTATTTAATAGATAATATTTTTTAGGAACTGACTTTAAAAAATTCTTATTGAATGAATACATTTTAATAATAAAAAAAAAAACATTATTTGCATCAAATTGAGTTTCAAATTAAAAAAAAATATTATCGGATGAATTTCTGAAAGAATATAAAAGAAAGAAGAAAAAAAGTAATATATATGTCCAAGAGCTATCTGTCGCCAAATTCGATCCTATTGTAGCCCACAAATACTATACAATAATGTATGGCATTGATCTATATTCGTAATATTGTTTTATATTGTGGAATATTGTTTAATATTATATAATATCTCACAATATTATATAATATTGTGCAACAGACTGTGCTACCAGGGTCCAACTATCTGCCATGAAAGACGCAATTTAGAGACAGCACGCAGTCTATAAGTTTTACAATATTGAAAGTATGAATAATTTTGTCTCGTATATTTTAACAAATGAAATTCGTTCGATTTCAGAATGAAAATGATTTGTATTTATTTTTAACGATATTGTTGAAAAGAAATATTTAAAAAGAAGGAATATCATAAGATTTTATAATTAAATATATTTATAAACATACTTATATTTTAAAGATGAATTAAATTTTTTTAAAATTAGTAAACATTTTAGGAAGTTATTGCAGAAAAACATTTAAATTTTTTGCTATTTTTAAGTCATAGAAATTAAAAAATTGCACTACAAAACGATAAACTTCCCTATTCTCCAACGCCTATTTGTTCTTCTCTGCAGACTCACACACTCTTTTTGTTTTATTAGGAAATGATTTGTATATAATAAAAAAATCATGCGTTTATTATATTGAGAGTCCTTGCGGGCAAATATTATTTCTAATCGCAATAACATTAAAACATTAATTTATTCAAATCTTGCATCAAAATATTTTTATTTTTGTCAGCGTTTGGAGACGTTTCTTTCAAATAAAAAATAATTATACAATAGTAAAACAAATAAAGAGTAATAAATAAATACATTTATATTTTTTAATAATTTATTTATTACATAATAATTTTTATAAAATTTCAATAAATGCGTTCATTTTAATAGTAATGAAATATTTATTTACATCAAATTTAATTTTAAAAATATCAGATATATTTCTGAAAGTGTGAAAGAAACAAGGAGAAAAAGAAAAGAGTAAATGTTCAGAAAGAGTACAAGAGACAAAAGTTTGTTGATTCAAAGTTTTAGCGGTATAAAATAAAAAACAAAATCGCGTAATTGGAAGGGAAAAAGATTAGAATTATTCGCCACAAACATGCTTAATTGCCAAATCCTATAACCCTTATAGCTTGTCCTGGAATTGGGATAGTTTTTGCTAGCGCCGTCTATAGGTACTAATTGGAACCTGGCATGATCCTCGAATGCATCCTTCGGTTAACGCTACTCCATTAATAGATTAGGTTTGCATTCAACTTCTGATCCTAACTGTGAAATAAATTATTCTTGATCACAGTTTCTGTTTAACCCGGCAAAACTACGAACCGCGTTTCTGGTGCATACGCCGGAGAACACACCTTAATTCCTCCCTTCTTTCTGAAATAAATGTAAGTAATTTTAATAGATTTGAGACTCTTTCTATTTGAAAAAGTTTATTTCTTAAGTAATAAAAGTTGTTATGTATAGATAAATCAAATAATTGTTGTATTGATAATTAAGTGCTCACTTCTTCACTAAATGAAAACAGTTCAAAGTTTTGTTTGTATTTTTTTTCATTATTATTTTTTTAAAAGAATCTTAAGATATATACATATATATTTTGAATTTCAACTAAATGTTTAAATAAAGCAATTGTAATTCTTTTGCCAGATTTATATTAGATGAAATTATTCGCTATAAAAATTTATCATATAGACGTGGAGCAATAGTGAAAGTAGAAAAATAATCAACCAGCACCATATTATTTACATTCTTTCTCGTGTTCTTCTTTTGAAATTATGTTGAATAAATTTCGGTGAAAGTTAACGTTTAGAGTTCCCCTTGCCGCGCCAAGGATGCCAAGTCGCCAATAAAGATGGCGGAAAAGTAAACACTTCTTTGGAATAGTTACGGTTACTACTTTTCGCAATATTATTATTATTACCGATAAGCATTCTTTTTTTCTTTTTTTTTTAGATCTGAAAGCACCAGGCTGAATTTTTTAACTTATAAAAACATCCCACGGCTTCGCTAAGCCACGGGAGCAGGAAACTAGTAGCTTCGGACTAAGGACTGTGTGGATAACATGAGCAGTAAATTATAAATAATTGAGAAAGACAAAGACGCAAAAAGAATGGATTTAATAGGAAATTTTATTTATGAGAAATTTGATGAAAAAGAGTTGAAGCTCATGTACAAATCAACCATTGTAGGAAGAAGTAAACGAAACATCATTAGGGTTACTACAAGAGCGTTGTGTTGGGTTGCCTTATTGGCGACAAACTCGAGGGCACACTAATGACCACTTGAACCTAAATTTCAATTTACAACTAACAAGATTGCCTACTCGTATTTTAATTTCAAGCATTTTACTTAATAGTTTTCTTCATGTAAAAAATAAAATGATTAGCAAATGTTTTTTTTTTAAATAATCAATTGAGAGTATTATATTTAGGGGACAAGTTGATTCTACTAAATAATTTAGAGCCTATACACTTAATAAGAATTTTGTTGAAAATCAGTGGCAATTTTTGATCATTTGTTGCAGAAAATTATCTTAAATTTTCTTAAAAATGCTTGACAGTGTCTTCATTTGCGTATGCAGCTTTCTCTTATAAACATCGAGTAAACACTTCTTTGCAACAAAATATATTATTTCAAATATTAATTTTTTTAGATCTGACTTTCATTTTATATAATCACCATATCATAATTAAACCAATTTATAAAAAGTTTATTCTCCACCCCCACTCACCCCCCAAAATGCATGGGTATATATCCTTTGTAGGTTTATATTATTTCAAATGTAGCTTCAATTTGTAACTAGTTCTTAACTTTTGTTTATGTTTGATACTATTCAACAGAAATACAATAATTATTACCTTACAGTCAACATTTATCTCTGATTCTATCAGCTTAAAATATTATAATCATCAGAATTTAAATATTATTATAGTAAGTTCCTATTTAGTGAAAAATATAATTCTTCAATTCTTTTAAGTGGTATATGTACAAGTTTACTAAATACTTCTCAAGTTTATATGATTATTTTAATCTGGAACATTTGCTTTTCTATTAATATATCCATTAAATGAACTCAGTTCACTGCCTTTTCCCCTAAAAAATAAAAATAGTTTAACATAAAAAAAATGCTATTCTAATTTTATTGCATTATTGTAACTCTGAATCATGTAATAAACAAGAACTGAAATTATTTAAAATATTTGTGATACTTAATAATTTTTTTAAATTGTAATTCCATCACTTAATCGTTGATATATATTTAAGAAATTGAACTGCATAAATTGTGAGATTTTTATATTGAATGCAGTTGAGAATTTTGAATATACATATACTAATTAAAACAATTATGGTCATTTAATTTTAAAATAGAATATTTTTTCAAATATTAAGTGTGAATCATGTTTATCAAAAATAAAATTAATTTTTATTCAATTATTTTTTGTAAGCAATAAGGTACTTGAAATTTTATGCACTATTTATAAAAATAGGTTTACAATATTAAATTGTCACTGCAAATAAGATTCATCATCAAAAAATTGAGAAAGAACAAACATTTTTCATGTAAAACAAAGTAAAATTATGGGAGGCAATTTATTCTTAAAATGATATTGTACAATCTTAGATAAATATCATCAAAACACATTCATCTATTCCCAACAATGAATGGTTTAAGGCCAATATTATCTTGAACACAATGTGTACCTGTATTCAAAAAGTGATAACTAGTAAAATACTGTTAATAAAGAAAATTAAAATGTTTTATTTACATAAGTGTTGGAGATATATCTTTTGTTTTATGCAACCATTGCTAAGCTAGAAATATTTGCTTGAATTTTAAATTCAAAAAATATTTAAGAATACAAAGCATATGAGAGTTCTCACTAGTGTTTATTAGAAAACTGACCATCTGCTGAAGAAAGTAGCCCATTTATTGTTCTGGAATAGTAATGATGAAAGGGGTTAGTGTACAAGTCTATGAAATAACTTTTATGTTTCCTCAGATCCTTCCCTTTAGAGTCTTGTTACTTTCAAAGCATTAGAAAATCTGGCATCTTGGATGGCTTCAAGATATGATTAAAAATGAGAGCTGCAGCAAAAATAACTAATTTGTAAAGAAATTGTCCCAAAATAATTCACAATTTTAATGCTTTCAATTGAAATCAGGACTGAAATATATCAATTCTGTTTTATTAATAAAGGAACATAACATTTCATTTAAGTTAAAGAATGTAATTTAGTGGACAGTTATTTATTCATCATAATAGTATTGCTAGTTATATGAGAAAAACCACATTTCTTAATTGCATATTTCTGTAAAATTTATTTTCAAGATAATAATGAAATTTCTTTTTATTTGCTGTACTAAAATGCTGTGAGATAAAATGTTATTGAGTTTTAATAGTCTTGGCTCATAATCTTTTGATTTAAGATGCTCACCCAGATTGATTTGAGGATAAAGTTTTTTGAGAATACTCATTATTGTTATTTTTGAAAGTGAAGATAATTTTTCTTATGTTTGAAAGAGAAACTGATGCATTCCAGTAAATGGAAGAAACGGAGCTGGAATGACATTATGAATAATAGGATGTAAGAAATGGTTATTTAAAATATGAAATTTTTTCATGAGTTGTTGAAAAATACTTCTTAAATATAAGTACCATCAATTTCTAATTATTATGAAATTTTGATTCAACGATACTTTTCTATTATCCAGGCACAAGCAAAAGAAATTTTTTGGAGTTCTACCTTATTTAGCATTTTTTTGCTTGTGCGCCTGGCTTACAGAAATGTACCGATATAAATAATAACAAAATAATTTACATGTTATCACATCAGTAAGTGAATTATTAAACTTATTTTACTATATGATCGTTACACTTTAAATTGTGAAAGGCTCATTTTTTCTGTAAAAAATATTAAGAATTTCTGCCATACAGTACCTTATTTAATGTTGCAAGAACAATATAAATAGGTTTAATTATATTATTTCATGTGAAATAGGATCTAATTTTAATCTATTGAATTCTAATTCTATCTGATAAAAACAAGGAGCACAAGTTTAAGAATTTCAGAAATCATGTATATTTGACCTCTTAAATGAAGATGATGATGAGTGTAAGTTGGCAGAGATTGACATGCAAACAAGATATTGAAAATATTTACTTTTTATGTCATCAATATTTGTTAAACATTTAAAATAAATCATTTCTTTAAAACATAAATTTGTTTGTATTTGAGATAATTTAGCTGAATTCTTTTAAGATTTAATTATGAAAGCAGTTCTAATCTTTCTGTGCCATCAAAATTTGCCAAAATTCTAGATATAGTATGATAATAGATGTTTGTAGTTACCTGGGTATTTGTATGATATTCTAA
Organism: Argiope argentata; assembly: GCA_026289955.1. NCBI lineage: Eukaryota > Metazoa > Arthropoda > Arachnida > Araneae > Araneidae > Argiope > Argiope argentata. The sequence continues at coordinate 436,315 of JAOUZG010021819.1, forward strand.
AAATTAATGATTTACTGAAAAGCTTTTCTACTATAAGGTTTTTTTGTCTATCTTAGTTTTATTTATAATTCTTTGTTTTCCTTAATATCATAAATTATGAAAACCTAACTCTTGCATATATAGAATAATTTTTGTAAATTTCTGGCCAAAAAGATGACATCTTTAGAATTAATTTCAATTTAACTTTCTTTGGGAAGTTGAAATTCGTATATGGGTTGAAGTTAGATTGTGTATATTCACAATAAAACATATGAGGAAATCGATTTTACTAAGGTAGTCTAATAGTAGTTTTTTGACATGTGCCAATTTAGAAAATGAAATTTTAATTATCTTTGAAAGGAATGTGTGGATGTTAGTTATTATTATCTCTTTGTTTGTGGTGTGGGAAACACAGTGTTAGGAATTTATTACAGGCAGGTTAGAAATAATTAAATGAAATTGTAAAATTTACATAAGGGAATAAGAAAATTCTAGATTAAAGTAATTAAGCTAATTTGAGATTAAAATTAGAGAATTATTGAAGGTTTAAATTAATTTAAGAGATTTTAACATTATATATATTATGACACAGATGCATGTATATTACACAAAGAATGAACTATTTCATTCTTAATTAGTTTATTAGTTTTAGTTTATTAGTTCATTAGTTTTCGTTTTAAAAATTGTTTTGAATTCTTTAAAGGAATTAAATACAACTATTATGTAGCTGATTTTTTTTTTCTGTTATTGAGTGTACAATTTTTTTTTTTAATATTGCACATTTATTAGCTATGATGCATATTTTACAAATATATTGCATTCTGATTACAATTCTTCATTTAACCAAAGAATATCATCAAACTGTAGTTTTTATGGCTGTTAAATTTGTTAATATTTGAAAAATCTTCTGTTTAACTTGATTTGATAAAAATAGTGCAAAATCTCTCCTATGCCCCCCCCCCGCCCCATTTCTAGCCATATCCTGTATGCATTGTTTTAGGAATTTAAACCGATTTATCACCAGAAGAAAACAAAACGTACTTTATGAAGTACAAAGTCCTAATTTAATAATTCAGAAATATGTTAGTTAACTGAAAAAAATTTTTTATCAGTACAATTTTTAAAAATTCTAATTATCTTTTATTTGTGATATTGCATTGTGGTAACCATTCTCACTTTAGCTTGTATACGTATATTGTTTTATGAATTTAAACTAGATAATGACTATGGAAAACTAAATTTATTTACTTTAAAAGGTCGCAAGGGTATTTTACAAATACTGAAATATGCTAATTAAATTTAAGTACAGTGGGATGAAGCAAAATGACGTTATTAATTATTTTAATGGTGTGATTTGTTTCTGACAATATGCAAGTAAAAAAAATGTGCGAAAATGACCACTTAAATACAGACAAGGGTAAATAATTAAATCGGTATAGAGTGTACTCTGTAGTTAAAAATTAAACCTTTTGTAAAGCATTAAATGTTACAGAAGATTTTGTGTAAACTTACTAGCTTGTCTAGAACTCTTTTGGATTTTGATTGTTCATGTATAAATTGAATCATAGTTCATGAAGTGCTGTATAATGTCTTAATACAGCATGCTGTTTTTCTGCCAAGATGTGATTAAAAAAACAACCTTCTCTGCTATAATGAATTCACAGACTTTTACTCTTCCTTCTCTGGGATCGGAAGCATTATTTTATTATCATTTTGTCAACTTTGTCAGTCTTTAAAAATGAAAAAAAAATGTCTTTGAACCATTAAAATCATCACAAAGACTAGACAAAAAAAAAAAAAAAAAAGGTCTGGTGACTCATTGATACCAGGCAAATGGGCCAATCATGCCTTTTTTTTGAAATTGTGCTTTTTAGTAGTTATTTCACCATGTATATATAGAAGAGGTGCACCGATTTAAAGGGCAGATATCAGGTATTTCTTTAATTGTATAAATTGTGAGAGAAAATACTATTAATATTAAATTTACTGGTGAGCTGGCACAAAAAAAAAGGAATAATTCTGCATTTCATATTTTATCTAAAGTGTGCATTATATGATGCTCCTACTATTCATTCTTTTTTTGACATCTTTCTGAATTGTTGCGCTAGTGTTTTAACCACCAGAGTTTTTGAACAGTTACATGCTTTCTTCATTTTCTGAATGCTTTTCATGAAACCAGATCTGCTGTCAGAACCCTCCTTGGTATTTATTATGGTACATATTTTTTTACTTTTATTTTTCTTTCACTTTTTGCTGGAAATAACAATATTGAAAGCATATCCAGTTCTAGTTCTTTAATAGAAGATAAAACAATTTTTGAAAGAGTAGAAATTTTATCTCGTTCTTTTGAAATTGAGTTAGTATCCACTTTCACCTCTTAAGTTGAAATTAGTATATTGTGTAGCATTTGTAGAATTACTCATTTCTTTACTTAAACCGCATTGGCCAAGTAGGTTGTATCTTAGATATAAAAATTCATTATTCATGTTTAAATGCATATAATTTTGGTTCTAATTCAAAAAATTTACCTGAATTTTAAATATTTGGTAAGGTGTGTAGAAATACCTAATAATAATAATGATAATGATAATAATATTGAACTTGAAATATTATTTTAATTTAATGAAATAATGTGTTTTCTGTCAATTCATATTATATAAAAAAATTCTTTTTTTATTCGAAAAGACATTTGACGAGTTGTAAGACAATGAAACTTCTTTATATTCAAGGTTCTGAAATATTGTGCTCTTAAAATGTATTAAAGTGTTTCGAAGTTCATTAATTACATTATTCAAGTAGCATCAGAAATAAGAAGTGATAAGACAATTTTGTATGTAATTGGCATAGGGTTGTGAATCTTCCCCGTGATCTGGTCGTTCCGGGTTCGAGTGCCAGTTTTGGCATAGTTGTTCTTCTTCTGTGTTTTATTTGGGAGGTGTGTGAATGTGTCCCCCCCCCCTGTAAAAGGAAGCTGTGCTAGCGAATGTGATGAGTGATTAGCTAAGTCGTACTTTTGTCCTAGTTGGCGCTACTTCAAAGCAGGAGACGCCCACTCGGCTTAAATTCGCTGATTGTCAGTAAGTCTATCCGTGGCAAGAGCCATACGAAACAACAACAAATCTGTATTATTATTTCCTGTTCAATGCATGTTATTTTGTTATTAATTTCTATTAAAAATTTTGATCTGAAAAACCCATTGCGAACATACATTGCATTGTTCTATCGTCAATTGCTGGCAGTTTTGCCATCTTATAATGATAATTGTTCTGGTGTACTATAACCCTTAGCTTTATAAGGCTGTGATTAAAATATTCAAAACTGCTAAATATGGTGAGTTCGTGCTGGAGTAAATTTTAATTTACATCTAACTTTTATTTGTTGCTACATATATAAAAATCATAAACAAAATTTTTGGTTATTCTATTCATTTTTATCAATTTCAATGCAAATTCAGAAATGATGCATCTATCCAAATTAACTGGTAATTTGTTAATTTAAAAAATGTCGAAAGAGAGACTTTAAAAATTTCAGCTTATTTTCATACTTAAATACATAATTACAAACATATTAGTGCAGAGGCATCAGATCCAACTGCATACCCAACATTTTTCATAATTAGATCTATGATTCACAGTCCAAGCGAACTGTTGTTTATGATTTGAATAAAGTGAATCTTTGAATCCAAACTCACCATGTATGAGAGAAGGTGTGTCTTCCAAACAATATAAAAGAGTTTAGGGGAAAAAATGCAGAAGAAAATGTTAATGGATATCCCGTGTATCAACGAAAATGTACAGAATCCTTCAGAATAGGTAGGCATGATTTAAATAACCGACGGGTTGTACTGTATAACCCTTGGCTTTCAAAGAAATTCAAAATAATATTAATGTAGAAATATGGGCGTCAATTGAAAGTGTAAATATGTGTAAAAGGACATGTTGCTGCATCAATAAGATTTGAGAGAGAAAAAATTTCCTTGATCATTATGAGATTTTGTCGTCTCTAAATGGAAGATATATTAGCACTCTAAAAGCTATGTGGCGTTTGAACGAATTTTGTTTATCAGAAAAATATCATACTGTTGTGCGATCGGCTGTTCATTTGCCAGATCAACAGACTATTGTTTGTAAAGATGGACATTTATAACAAGCTGTTGAAAGAACTTCTACAGAACAAACAATTTTTACTGCATGGTTTCAGTTTAGTAAAAATGATCAAGAATCTTGCATTTATATACATGCTCCTCATTATTATACTTTCAATGAGACTGCAGTGAAGTGTGGCAAAAACGGCAAGGTGGAGGTGAACAGGTTATTGGAAGAATGTCTGTGGTTAACATTCAAGATTCAGAAAGATATTGTTTGTTACTTTTAAGAAAATTGGGAGTTGTAAGTTATAAGAATTTAAAAACTGTTGGTGGAATTGTGTGTAATACTTTTCAGCTGGCATGTCAATAGCAAGGATTACTTGAGAGAGATCAACATTGGTATGACATAATGAATGAAGCCATACAAACTCAAGAACCATTTCAGTTACATTTATTGTTTGCTATGATTAGTGGTTTGGAAAAGTAAATGATGTTCCAGAACTTTGATTTCGGTATAAAGGTAAATCTTAGTGAGTATTTTATTCGGCAATATTTTGAAAATAGGGATTTTTAATAATCATTTGCAGAAATTGAACTTCTTAAAAATTTAATTTAAATCTTAATAAATTAAAATTGCTAAATGTTCATCTGCTAGATGCTCTTTCAAATTTGCCATCATTGGTTGCATTAGAAGAGCTGCTGAAAGGGCGGAATAATATACGTTTTTTGATATCATATTAAAAGCTGAATATGAGTACAGGAAAGATTCATCGAAATTTATTCTTTCTGCATGTCACTGCAGGAACAGAAAAACTTTTCTTTATGCCATTTTGTTGCACACAATAAGAAGAAAAAGGCATCCAGTAATTCCGGTCGCTCCAACACGTGCAGTTGCTACTTTGAATGTGGTAGAAGGACTGCACACTGTTTTTAAAATACCTATCTTTTTAAATGCCACTTCAACTTGCAATCTTAAGCCGAATACACAAGGACGTAAGTTGATTTTTGAAACAAAATTAATAATTATGGGGTGAAGCTATTCTGCTTATTCTTTTATTGACAAATTTTTGCAGGATCTTACTAATTGCTCTCTGCCATTTGGTGGTAAAGTTATTTTGCTTGGTGGTGACTACCGGCAGGTTTTACCAGTTGTTTTAAAAGATTCAAGATCTTTAACCGTGGACAGTTTTTTGAAAAGAGCCTAATCTGCTGTCTAAATTTAGTTAAAAACATCAGAGAGCTAAAATTTGAAAGAAAGTTTTCAAATTGGGATATTTGAAGTCGGTGAAGGAAAGAGTGGAGATACCGTTATGCTTCCAGATGTTTGGTATACTTCAGAACAAAATTCTGTGAAACAAAACTATATGGTCATTAAAATTTCAGCACAGATATGCCCTAAGAACTAAAAGGTAAAGCTGTTTTAACCGTTACTCGCTTAATTGTAACCAAGTTGCAACGTAGTACTATAGAGGCAAAATTTATTAGTTCTGCAAATATTGAAACATATTTTATACCATATATACCCCTTATACCTTCTGATTGCATTGTGTCATTTAAATTTAAGCAAAAGCAGCTTCCAATTTGTTTTGCTTATAGTATGACAATTAATAAAACACAAGTACAAACCTTTGAAAAAATTGGTCTGATGTTAAATAATCCTCTTTTTCGTCATGAACTTCCGGCGGATTGAATCCTTTGACTCGATTTCCATTGTAGCACCAAATAGGGAAATTGTAAATCGTGTATACCAAGAAGTTACACACAGATAATTTCTGGCTGATGTAAAAATTTTATTTTCTCGATTTGTTGTCAGCATTTCATTCAAAACAGACTAAATATAATATTATGATGGCAAAAAAGATTTGTGTTTTTTGCGCAAGTTTATTAAATTTAAAAGTGAAAGTATATCATGATTCCATGTTTCAATTTCTAATTGTCAACATATTTCAGAACATATTATCTCCCCTAACATGTAGTTTTCTGTTTTCTGCGGTTTAATGTTCTCACTTTCTTTCTATAAAAAATCTTTTCCATAATGTTTTTATAAATAGAGATGTTTTAAATTCAGTTTATGGAATAATTCCCGAATCCCCCCTCCAAAAAAGATACTGTTAAATAGTAGATTTAAAAAAGTTTCACCAAATCACAACCAAAAAAATGTCAGTCTTCATTGGGGTGACGGAAAACTGCACGGTAAACAAATTGGTATCTCGAAAAAGAAAATGTTCATATTATTATTTTAAAATATTTAATGAAATAATTTAACGCAATAGTATTGTTTAAAGTTCTCATGGGAAATAACAAATTTTGTTTTATTTTTATTAATTCAAATTTTTTTTAAAAAAAAAAAAGAAGAAAGAAATATTAGGTGTCCATTTTATCCCGCCAAAACACATTTGTGGATGTATTATTTCTTCTACAACTATCAAATTTCTTCCACACGAAAAAATGTTATGAAATTATTTTTATTTACTACATGAAATACAAAAATTGATAAAATTTTTAATACATTTTTTTTTATTTTTCAGGTTTTGGAATCAGCGGAAAGAGCAAAAATATTGCTTATAAATCAAGATTAATGATATGAACATTAGAAGTTTAACAAGTCCTTATTACCAGTTAATACGGTTATGGTTAAATATATGCAGTTAACACTCTATTCTTTCACCAAGCCTAAGTTCTCATTCAATCCAAGATACAGACAAGAAGCAATTACGGTATATATGCAGTGGAAGCAAGTAATCCTCTAAAAAATTTAAAATAGATTTACTGTCGATCCTTGTAAAATATTTTACATGCTCAAGCAGCATACCTAATAAATATTTTTTATCGATAGTAGCCTTTTTTAATGTTTTAAGATGATGAAAATCCGACAAATCTATTTGTGGCAAAAAAATTTCTAAGAAATACGCTTTAACCCTTTATCAGTTAGAGGCGATATTTTCACCACCATGATACTTATAATTTTTTTTACCGAAATTCCGTTCAACATTCATATTTTTTAATTCAGGCAACATTTATGATTGTAAATTGACAGTTTGACATTAAAAAGTTTGACAGTTGACATTAATACTTTTTCGTGGGAATTCAGAGAACGTAAAAAAGTGAACTTTTTTCTTCCACTGCCCACTCCTTATGACCGTTAAAGGGTTAATAAGGCATTTACTGCTAAAGAAAGGACTTTCTGTGGATCAAATAATATAAACACAATTAATTTTGAATTTGCAATGTATGAAAGCTTAAGAGAGAACTCTGCAAAATGTATAATAAAGTTTTTTCTACCTAGGAAATTGTAATACCTCAAATCTCGACGCTTATTAAAGAGTAACCATTTTTTTTGTGATGTGCATAATAAAGGATTTTCTCTACAAATAAATTTATATTTTCATTTAAGGAAGAATACGACAGAGAAACATTATCTTTGTAATATTTGCAGCAAAGCATATTGTCAAAAAGGAAATATAATGAGACATCTACTGACTCATTCGAAAGGCAAACCATTTGTTTGTGAGGTATGCAATAAAGTGTTTTCTCTACGAGAAAATTTAATGAAACATTTAAGGACGCATACGAAAGAGAAACCGCATGTTTGTGAGGTATGCGATAAAGCGTTTTCTCTACGAGGAACTTTAAAGAGACATTTACTGACTCATTCGAAAGACAAACCATTTGTTTGTGAGGTATGCAATAAAGTGTTTTCTCTTCGAGAAAATTTAATGAAACATTTAAAGACGCATACGAAAGAGAAACCGCATGTTTGTGAGGTGTGCAATAAAGCGTTTTCTCTACGAGGAACTTTAAAGAGACACTTACTGACTCATTCGAATGACAAACCGCATGTTTGTGAGATATGCAATAAAGCGTTTTCTCTACGGGAAAATTTAAAGAGACATTTAAGGACGCATACCAAAGATAAACCATTTATTTGTGATATTTGTAATGCGGCGTTTTCTCAAAAAGTAATTTTAAAGACACATTTAATGACGCATTCGAAAGAAAAACCGTATATTTGTGAGATTTGCAGAAAAGCCTTTTCTCAACGAGGAACTTTAAATGAACATTTAAGGACGCACACCAGAGAGAAGAAATCATATATCTGTGAGACATGCAATAAAGTGTTTTCTCATCGAGGAAATTTAAAGAAACATGTAAGGACGCATACAAAAGAGAAACCGTATGTATGTGAGATATGCAATAAAGCGTTTTCTCTACGAGAAAATTTAAAGGTACATTTAAGGTCGCATACGAATGAAAAACCACATGTTTGTGAGATTTGCAGAAAAGCGTTTTCTCTAGGAGGTGCTTTAAAGGAACATTTAAGGACACATACCAGAGAGAAACCATATATCTGTAAGATATGCAATAAAGCGTTTTCCCATCAAGGAAATTTAAAGAAGCATTTAAGAACCCATACGGAAGAGAAACCGTATGTTTGCGAGATATGCAATAAAGCATTTTCTCTACAAGGAACTTTAAAAGGACATTTAAGGACGCATACCTGAGAGAAACTGTATATTTATGTGATATTCAATAAAACGTTTTCTCTACGTGATAATTCAAAGAGACAATGAAGGACATATACAAAAGAGAAAGCCTATATAACCAGTGATTTCTCTCAAAAGAATTTTAAAGATTCATTTATTGACGAATACAAAAATGAAACCGAACGCTTGAAATGTATACAATAAAACTTCTTCTACTGGAAACATTTTATAGAAGCCTTTTCTAAAGCTTGCGAAACACAAATTTCTCTGCATAATGAAACATTTAATTCAAAAGGAAATTTGCAGTTCAATTTATGCACTCATTTAAACGAGTAGTTATATGTTTGTGATGTGTGCAATAAATTAATTTCTGGTGGAATTATTGTAAGGAGGTATCTTTAAACGCATACAAAAGAAAATCCGCATTTTTATGAGATGTATAAAAAAAGAAGGGGGGAAAAAAGGTTTTCTCTATAAAGAAATATGAAAGTGCATTTATATGGAATGAAAATGTATGCGATAAAACATTTTTGGAACCTTTAAGTTTAAAGGTATGTTTAATAACCCATGCAATGACAAACAAACAAAAAACTCACGTTTCTGATGTATTCAGGAATACATTTTCTAGCCAAAATATTTCGAAAATACCCAATAATGCATACTGCATGCGTGATCGCATCACTGCGAGACATACCAGATAATCAAAATTAAAACATTACTACTCTTTGCTCTCTATAGAGCTGACAACTCAATGTAAATACCCAAGTACTATTCAGCACACTAGTCAAGGCATGTGGAAAAGGACTGTACAGAAAGAAAAAAGTTTCAAGGAAACCAGTAGATTTCGCTATACTATAGAAAAATGTTGGGAAACAGAAAATACATATCTTTAGCACATATTATTCAAGTGCATCAAGCATTCAATCACAAGGACCTTACCAATACATGGGAAATTGCTTAATTTGGTTCCCTTCCTCATAAAATCTCCATTCGGTAAATAGTTTCTTCATTTGCGGATTGTAATTGGTTGATTGTAATGCTTCTTAAATGCAGAGTGATACTGTCATTCAAATCTGTCAAAGTTACCAAACGTCCTCGATAAACGAGATTTTTTTAATATCCCCCAAGACAAAAAAAAAAAATCCCTGGGATCAAAAGATTGAGATCTAAATAGGCAGGTTTGGGGGAACGCACGACTAATTACTCTATTATTAGTAAAATGTAGAAGAAGAAACTGCTGTACATGGATTCCAGTATGTGTAGGCGCGCCACCTTGCATAAAAATAACTGAATCAAGACATGGGCGCTGTTGCATTTGAAGTACAAAAAAAAAAAAAAAAATGTTGGTGTATGTTTGGTACGACCTGGCCGCCACGGTACATAACATGAAACCATTGCGTGTAGCCTTTTCGAAAAAGAAAAGTCCAAGATTAAATGTGGCTGTGAATCCACACATACTGTTAACTTCCAGTGAGTGAAGTAATGGAACCTCTTGGAATGTACGTGGAATTTCCTTGTTCTAAATGCGACAGTTACGAGTGTTGACTCTTCCAATTAAATAGAAATGTTGTTCATCGCTCCATAGAATAAGCCATGGCCACGATGCACTCATTTCAAATCTAGCCAAAAGTGTCGTGGCAAACGTCAATCGCTTTTCCTTGCCGGTGAGCAGCAGCTGCTGATTGTAACGAATTTTGCACGAGTAAAAATGCAAAATTTTTCTCAGTACTTTCAGCACTGTGGTTTAAGGAATACGCATGTGCCTAGACACTACTGACAAATTGATTGTTCAACTATAGCGATGGCAACATCATCTGAACGAGTAGATTTGCGTCTCGGGCCCAGAACTTTAAAATTTTCAATTTTCTTGAATCGAGCGAACAGTTTGTGGAAGTAATGGCCGTCTGCGTAAATCCTCAAGTAGACGAAATTCTCGAAGTGCAGCTGCGAATTTTCTTTGTTTTCATGAAACAACGTCACAAGCAAAGCACTTGCTGGCAGTATGTCTTCACAGCATCTCTGTTTAGAGTAATACTTCCGTAGTTTTATTCCCTTCTATACTTTGAACAGTGGCTATAAACCAAAAGTGGTAACAAATTTTTGCTTGCAATGTGAAATTGCAATTACAATGACAGCTTCAGTTTCTTCACCTTTTCTTTTTCTTTCCACACGAGCAAGAGAAATTAAAAGACAAAAATTTCATACTGCATGTTTTTTTATGTGTATGTGTGATTATTTGTGTCTTTTCAGCGTATTTTCGGTACAGCGAAATTTACTGGAGTTTTTGGAAATAATTTTGCCCCTCGAAATCCGTTTCTTTATGGAGAGTTTCCATCCGTTGAGAAATAAGTTCGGCAATTTTGAAGACTTTATACTGAGTAGTTCACTTTATAGATAGCTCAAAGTAGAAGTGTTTAAAATTCCATCACCTTGTACACTGAATGTTCTTCTTTTCTTTCTGTAGTGGAATTTTAAGGCACATTTACTGATACACGCAGACCAAAAAAAAAAACTTATTTTTATAATTTTTTTGCCACAAAACTTAGGATTAAAATAAACTTTTATAAAAAAAAATATTGCACATATAGAAACGAAATTATGTGTATACCATTTTTAAATTTTTTTCTAGTCATAATTAATTTGGAATTTAATGAAACAAGCCATTAAATAAAAATTATGCATGTGTGAAGCATTTTGTTGAAATTTAGATTTATGTTTGTACTCGGTCAATTATAAGACGGCCAGTAGGCAGCGCATGAGCAGAAAGGGCTTTATTTATGTTTGCCGAAATTTCATAACATGTTTTCAGGCATACCATGCTTGGCTATAATTTGTCGTTTTGGTGTCCCTGAATTTTTTTTCACTACACATGACGTTTTAAAATAATGGATATTTACGCAAAGAAACAAAAAATTCGTTAAAAATCTCTACATACATAAACTTGGAGAATTATTGAAAAAAAAAGGCGAACGAAAAAAAGATGAAAACATACACACATAACCTTGCATTAAAAAAAAATAAGAATAAAAAATATCATCAGATTTTATCTATAATAAGTGATAAATTTTTTGCACCCCCCCCCCCCCCAAAAAAAAGGACAAACGTATCAGCAGTAAGAAAAATAGAATTCAACAGCATGTTGTTGACCCGTCGGGACAATCACTTGTCATCGACCGAAGAATATTTTTCAGCTTTTCCATGTATGCGCAGTTAACTTGTCATTTATTGATTTACTGAGTTTAAAATTGGCCTCACAGTTTAGACTGACTTTTTGAAATTAACACAAAAAAACACCCTCTTCCATGATTTTTTTTATTCTGGTAATAATTTTTTTCTATACATAAAATTAGAAAATATTGACTGGCGCATCAAAACGTGAAATAATATTTTTTGGTATTTAAGTAATTCACATTTGAAAATCTTAATTTGAATAAATTGAAAAAAAAAAATCATCTTCAAATTGACATCTTTTATAAAATTTTACAGGAAAAAAATTCATGACATATATATTGACATCTCCGAAATAAAAACTGTCTATAGTTTAGTTAAGTTTATAATTTTTCTCTAAAGAATGATTTGAGAAAAATGTTTTATTTTTATATTAAATGCTACAAAACAGGCATTTCCATTTTATAAAAGGTAATCAAGTTATATTTTTAAAAAATTATTTTATCGGTAGTATTTTTTTTATTCTTTAATTTTTGAAATTTGTTTCCCTTATGTTTTTATCTAAAGAAACAAAATGAATATTTAGACATAATTTGTATTCTTCAGGATGAGTAGAATTAAAGTTCCCGTTCAAATGGTCATAATTGGATAGTAACTTGGCGAAATGTTATCAAACTTGGTAATGGATTAAAAAAGATCGTGGCAATTTCATATCCGCCACAAGGTAAAAATAAAGAACAAAAATCTCGTCAACAGTTAGAAAAATATTGTTAAGTTAAATAACAAAGTGTTACAAAGCTAAAACGTGTTACAAAGCATGTTCAATGTGACATTCAGCATTTTCTGAAAGCCAGTTCAGTCGCATCACTGCGTTTTCAACAGCAGCTCTTAGTATCTCAGGAGGAATGTTACGCTCATGTCGGTGTACATAGACATCTTTCAGTTCCTCCAAATTGTTTAGATTACACCAGGAACAGTTCTTTTGAGGCAATAAACACCGTGCACTCTTTGTAACTCGTTTCAGAAAAGATTGAAGACGGTTGAAACTGGTGCTTTCATGTCTTATTTTGCTTAACAATATTGGTACAGCACCGTTTCACCCTTGGTAGTGAGTTTTTGTACTTTTATTGACAGGTGAAAAATATCTGTGAACTTTAAATTATTTCCAAGTTTGATAGCATTTGTTCTGGTAGTTTTCCTGTTATTTCCTTTTGAAAATGGAACTTTAATTAATACGATCATGTACTTTTTCATTGTTACCAAATTTGAGTGTTGAGTGAAGTTGCCGTCAAGCATTTTGAATATTGGCACTGTTGTACTTCACTAAGATTCCTTTTCTCTCTCTCTCTTCTTGCCCCCGTTAATGGAAACGTTTTGAACACTTAATTTTCTGGAATTCAAAATTTTATGCGTTCAAAACGATTCCATAAAATTTTTCCAGAAAATAATCCTGCATTTCGGGAACTTCGTTCGGTAAATAAAAATAGTTTATATTTCAATGTCGTTTATTCGCTGATATGTTTAATGTTTTTATAAAGGATCTAAAAACAGAAGTTTTTAAAAAGGCGATTTTTATTTTGTATTAACTTAATACTTTAACTATATATGTTTTGAAACTTTCTAATTAAAATTTACATATTAAAAGAAAAAAATGATAGCAATTAATTTACGCTTGTTGAGTGGGGAAAAAAATCTGCTTCACAAGAACATAATGCTCATAATCACCAAAATAAACTTTTTACTGGAAAATTAAAAAATACAATGTTTATTTAATAGATGACCGGGTAGTTTATATTATCGTTATAAATATCTACAGATTCTCTAGAATCAGGATATATTATTATATATATCAGGATACATAAAGAAATTAGTGATATTAATCGCCAAAATTAATAATACAGAAAATTCAGAATGGGGTCAATTCATGTGACTTAAAAGGTACATGACATGTGACTTCTGCGCATGGCATTTAAATCTTCATCCGCTACGCTTTCCTCGATAAGTCTGCCATTATGCATTTGATGAAATTTTCTAATAATTTTGAATATGCTTAGAAGATTTGAAATGCTTACATGAATATTACATTACTTTTCTCCCACAAATTCTTATCTAAATTTAATTGATGTAAGTAAACAAGGTTTTCTTATAAAAAATATCTCTCTTAACTTAAATTTAGCAGCTGTAATGCTAGCTTGTGTGGAGGTGAATACATTTCTTTGAGATTTATTAAATAAATGAATCTTTTCCAACTACTGAAAATCCAATTTTTGTATTGACTGTTACCAGAATTTATAATTGATGTATTGTATTAAAATTGCTCTTAATTTGATAAATTGAATGCTAGGTTCTTTAATACTACTTTTTCTGAAATAATCCACAATTTGCAAAATGAGTTTCAGAAGCTTCAGAATTCTTTGAAAAAGATTCATTCCTGAGAATATTGTTAATAATATTAAAATGAGGACATTCGTAAATTTCACTAAAGAAAGGTTTTCTCTATGAACTATATTCTTCTTTTAATTCTGATGCTTATCTTCAAAAATTTAATACGTCAAAGCATGCATTTGATTTTCATTTTTTTTAAAATCTAGTTATTTTGAAAACTAAGACTTATTTTAAGACTAAGAATCTTTTTGAAAATTAAGACTTATTGACTTCTTATAAGGAAGCAAATATTTTAAAAGATGGTCATAATGTCTTCAGAAGCTGTCAACTTCATTTCATCATTAGACTGTGACAGCATATCTGACAAGGAATTTTTTATTAAAATATATCTGATGGATGTATTAGAACTGAAGATTTTATGATGGCAGATAAAAGTTTTTAATTTGAGCAATAACTAAAAAAAAAAGGATATAAATTGAAAATAAATTTTTAAGCACCGTACTCAGTTTAATATCACTGAAAGAATTGATAACTGCAAGATACCTCATATAAAGTTATAGTAGAGCCATTTCACGAATTAAAATGAACAAATATTTTGTAGGGGCTGTCCTTTATACATATTTATATAATATCAATTTAGTATTTTATATTGCTTGCATGCTGTATAACTTTCAAAGACCATTAATTATCAAATATTTTTTTAATTAGATTTTTAGTTTTTGGCATTATAATAAAATGCATTTTGAGGTTTTACTTTTTTAATAAACACCATAAAGCTTTCTTTACCTTGTAGTAATTATTATTTTGTTATTGCTATGTAATCACATCTAATAATTGAATACTAAAATGGATGGCTCCAAAGATCATCATTTCTAGTTTTCTAAATACATATATATATTTGTAAAGGTTTTGAGTCAAATTTATGTCAAGCAACTGTTGCTATAGTGAAAATGAAATGTAATTAGTTTCTTTATTTAAACTGAAATTGATTGTTATCATAATATCTGGCTATACTATTGTGCATTTCAGTGATTTCTGTTTTTAAAAATATAGGTCTTTTCATTTAAAATCAACTTCTGTAGAAATATTTGTTATATATTTTTTCTTTCCAACTTCCTTGCTACATGGATGTTTCATTTTTTTTTTCTATTTCTTTATCCAATTGATTTTGAATCATAAAATTCAATAAAAACATTCTTTTAACTCCTCTTTATATCCTATTTAATTTTTATTTATGTATATTATCTTATTCTTGTTTATTATATTTACTGTGTTGTATGTTTTATTTTATATTTGTTCAGTGTAATTTTTATCAATGTAACTTTAAAAATATATTTAAGAAATGTTCTGCTCTAAAAGTATATTGCTCAACTTTATGTTTTTATTGGTGATATTAAAAAAAATGTTCAGTATTCAGGATGTTTCTGTTGAATAAAACTGATTTCATCATTTACTTTGACATTCTTGCCGCACTGTTTATTTTCTTCGTGTCTCGATAAAGAAATGTTGATAAACAGTTTTTGATTTTTTTTAATAGGTAAGAACTCTGAAACATTCATTTAAACATATTTTTTCAAATTATTATCATATGTATTTTATCTTTTTTTCTTCTTCTTTTTCTTTGTATTGTGTTAATAAAAACTATGAAGGCATAATTTTACCTGTTTGTCCGTTAATGATTTCTATAAATTGAAATGAAATAACTGATTCATAGATTTTTAAAAATGGTATATATACCTTCTATATTTCCTAATTTGATAGTGTAAACAGAATTTATTCAATATAAAAAAATTTGAATTTCATATATTTTCTTCTGATCAATTCGGAAACCTCAGTGTCAATACTAATAAAAATCAAATTAGGAAAAAATGTATTAATTTTATTGGTAAATTTCAAAATCTTAACTTATCTAAAAGTAATAATTATTTTTTTAAATTATATTCATAAAATTCAACATGCAGAGAAGGATATGATCTTTTTCTCTTGTGATTTCATATTTAAATTTTTTTTAAAAAAAGAAGAAAATATGTAATTTTTTAAAAACACCACCATTGACATTTGTCAAAATGTACTTTATGGATGAAAAAAAGATATTGGGAAAGTAAAGAATAAAAGGGTAACAAACAAATTAAAAAGGAATATTAATTAATTAGACAAAAACAATAATTGCATTGAAAATACTAATTGAAGTTTTAATATTATAAATAAAATTACATTACTACAAAAGTTTGCTGAAAATAATTCAAAATATTAAATTTTTAAAAAATATATCAAAAGTTTTTAATAATTATTCGGCTAGTGTAACAATTAACTGCAATGCTTTCACCAACGTTATCGGCAGACATCTCGAGATGCGCAGAGCGGTTGAAAATTGAACAGAATCGGTTAGTTTGGTACATGACACGTGGCCCTTGAATTGCCCCCATTAAATAAAAAATACTTTCCAAAATAATTAGTAATTTTAATAAGAAAATAAATTCCTTCTGAAAAAAATATTAAGCATATCATACACAATTTTCAGTAAAAAATGCCGTTTTTATTGTCGACAAATTTCAATCAAATCTGGTTTATAAAATACTTTTTATAAAAATTGACTGGCATAAAGATCAAAACAGAATTGTACATAGGGACGTCATTTAATGTTTCACAAAACCATCGTGATAGCACATGCAAGATTAAACACTTAATTGTTAGTTATCAATCTGTGTCTAAACAATTGATTTTTTTTTTCTTTTTGGCTTTTGAAATTGTGAAATAAACAACAAATTTAACCTTTAAAAAATACGATACACTATGGTAAACATTAGAGTTAAATGAAAATGCGATAATGCTGAGAAATTTTGCAATAACGTGATCACAAATACAGGCGAACTGAGATGCTACATTTCACATCACGGTTAAGAAATTCTGGGGGAGATTTCGTCTAGGAAAAAGGAGAAACATGCCCTTATATAGCATTAACCAATGAAATATGGGATACATTATAAGTGAGGAAAATTGCAGTGTCTTATGTTCTGAAGAATCATCAACGGTTTTATTGCACCCATTATATATATATTGTTTGTCATTCGTATGTGTCTTTAAATGTGCCGTCAAACGGCTTTGCTGAGAAAAAGCTTTATGACATGTGTCCTAAATATATGGTTTCTCTTTCGTGTGAATCAGCCGATGTCTCTTTAGACTAGCAAGTTCAGAAAATGCTTTATTGCACAAATCACAAACATACGGTTTCTCATTGGTATGCGTCCGTAAATGTACCCTTAAA
>JAOUZG010021819.1:453692-476120 GCA_026289955.1 Argiope argentata
AAACATACGGTTTCTCATTGGTATGCGTCCGTAAATGTACCCTTAAACTTGAAGTTTCAAAAAATGCCTTATTGCACACGTCACAAACATGCGGTTTCTCATTTGCGTGTCTCAGTAAATGCACGTTCAAATTTCCGCGTGTAGAAAATGCTTGATTGCATATCTCACAAACAAATGGCTTCTCTTTTGTATGTGTCAATGAATGTCTGTTTAAACTGCTTAGAGTGAAAAATGCTTTATTGCATGCTTCGCAAACAAGCCGTTTCACTTTTGTATGTGTCACTAAATGTTGCTTTAAAGTTGATTTTTTAGTAAATGCTTTATTGCATACATCACATATGTGGCGTTTCTCTTCCGAATGCATCTTCAAATGCTTCTTTAAATGGTCTTGCTTCAAAAAGGCTTTGTTGCACACATCACAAGCATATGCCTTTTCTTCCGTATCTTTCAATAAATGCGGGTTTAAATATTCTTGTGGAGCAAATGCTGCACTACACATCTCTAATATTTCTTTTTACCAAATTTTTATAAATTTCAAATTTAATTTGCAGATCACTAAAGAAATTAGTGCACATAACGTAAAAATAGTATTTCCACCTCTAACGTCAACAAATGCCTTTTGAAATTATGCTTCATAAAAAAAGTCATCTATACAAGATTGCAAGGTTTTTGTCTTGTATCATGAAATGTTATAGCAGATAAAATGATCACGCAGATATATGGCTGTTAGACGGCACATAGTTTTCAAAAATCAGTAGAATATTCATAAGAAAATTATTTACTTCCATTTTATATATCACTCACGTAGGTTTTCTTCAATATTAATGAATTGAGGTTAGCTATTTTGGCCGATCAGGAGGAATTTTTAATATCCGTTGTTAATACTTTCATTTTACAGTTTAGAAGAATCACAATTGTTCATCTCTCTGTTTCCATAAACCTGAAAAATAAATTCCATTAATATCTATACCTAAATTATACCTTCAGAACAATTCCAAAGCAATTGAATGAATATATATTTTACAATGTTATTTACTAATTATAAACATAAAAACAATACTTCTCTAGATTAATTTCAAAATATATTAATAAAATTTAATATTCGTCGGTAAAAATCATAATTCATATTCATAAAAAAATCAAACAAATTTTCGTACAAGAAAATGTTATAGTTTTACATATTATAATAAAAGCTGACCTTTAATATTGTTAAGGATAATATTTTTTAAAAAATTTATTACAATTTAAAACACAGAATTGCCCATTCAGACGATTCTATTGACAAGACAAGGTTTTAAAAAAATGTATACAATAATGGCTTTGAAAGTTAATGCAGAAAAATAAGAAATATCAGCTTTGATTCATAAAGAAGTGTACACTTTTCAGGTGATGTAAAACAGAAACAGACAAAGGCTCGCACCACATCAGCGAACTGTAAGTTAGATGTCCTTTCAAAGTTTGTGTCTCGCCCCAGACCGAAGTGACAAAGGCAATAATTTGTGTCATGTGACTAATAAGTCGAAATGGCAGCGCCTGCAGTGGATAAGGATTTTTGCACATTCCAATTTAGCAAATTCCGCAAATTTTGTACAAAGGCATTTTCAATCACAATTCCAAAAAGAAGTGACTGCTAAAAAAATCTATCTATAAATGGCATGAAAAATTTGAAACTATAGGCTGTTTGTGCAAGCGCTAAGTTCCGGACTACCGATTGTATTGCAAGAAGTTGGCGATAAATTTTCCCCCTGCATTCACCGAAGTCCGGAGTAAGTCTGGAAGTGAATCTTCTCAGTCCACTGTATGAGGAAGTTTGAGAAAGAAGCTGAAAAGGGTTCCATATACGGTGCAAGTGTTCCAAAATCTGAGATACTTTGATAGACAAAAGCGCTTGAACTTTGATACGATACGACGTCATTTTAAAAATAGTGATTTTCCGATAGCTTAGATTTTACAGATGAAAAAATATTTAACGTCAGTGGGAAGGTAAGCAAGAACTATGCTGTCTTTTGGGCAACAGAGAACCCCAGATTCACAACGAGATTTCCTTAAGGCAAACGTGTTCAGTGCAACGCCCAGAAAGAAACTCTGCACCGCCCAGAAAGAAACTTCACTCGCCAATTAAATGGAGCACCACCACAGTGGTAGGTCAACGTGCGAAATTATCTCGAAGAACATCTCCCACACCAATGGATTAGACGAAAACAAATCGTTCTCCATGAAAATTCATCTGTAAGAGAGTGAAAACCAATTCCGTAGCTCAATAAATACTTTAGTGCACATAACATAAACATAGGTTTTAATTGCACATGCATCTCTAAATGCCTTTTTAAATCTCATTCCATAAAAATGCATTTGTAAGAGAGTGAAACCAAATTCCGTTGGTCAATAAATTTTTTAGTGCACATTACACAAACATAGGTTTTGATTCCAGATGCATCTCTAAATGTCTTTTTTAATCGTTCTCCATAAAAATTCACGCGTAAGACAATTGAAGGTGTCTATCTTGTGTTATCATGAAATTTTGATGATAAAATGATAGATTATTGTTGACACATAACACATATTTAAGAAAAATTAGCAAGATATTCTAAAGAGGACTACTAATTCACATTGTATATCCTCCGAACAGAATTTCTTCAATATTAATGTTCTGGTGAAATTGTAAGACATATTTAAAAATAAAAATTTAACTCACGCATTTAATGCTAGCTGTTTGAGGCGATCATTGAGTAATTTTAAAACCCTTGTTAACACGTTTATCTTGCAATTTTAGAAGCAACACATTTTTTTCATTTCGTTGTTTCCATAAACCTGAAAAATAAATTTCATCAATTTTTACATCTAATTTAAAACTTCAACGCAATTCTAAAATACTTCAATAAAAGTATATTTTACGATACAACTTAATAATTATGCATATATAAAACTGTACTTCTACGTATCGATTTTAAACAATAATAAGGAAATGCAACATTTGAAGAAGCATTAAAAAGAATACATCAAATGAATTTTCCTACAGGAAAGTGATGTAGTTTCACATATTATAAAGAAAAGTGATCTTTAACATTGTTAAAATTAAAGTAGGAAAAATATACATTTTTTAAACCTTAAAGATGAGGTAAATTACGGAATTTCATAATATTTATTTAGAAGATTTAACTGTCAAAGCAAACTGTTACATTCAAAAATGAATGTTCGAAAAAATCTTTTGCACACTGACGGTTTCGGAAATTGATATTGAAAAGTTACAAATTTCATTTTCATTAAACGAAACTACAAAAACAAATGTACACCATTTTTCACGAAATATGTTTGCATGAAAATCGATATAAGTACGGCAAATTATGAAAGTATTAAAATCATAAACATACATTTTCATTCAAGTTAAATAAATCTGCATTAAGCATGTCTACGAATAATGAAAGAAAAGCATGCGTTTTACGAATAGTTTGTTTCATTAAGGCTCATTAAATTCGATACAAATATTTGGAACCGTTGACAATTATGTATTTATTAAGGCTGTAACAGAGGCGAACCTACAGAAAATGGCGCCAGAGCAAATACTAGAGGTGGGTCGTTCGCGAACGAACGGGTCATCTAAGTGAACGAACTGAGTCGGGTCGCCATTTTCTGGATTAGTCGTTCGTTCGCGAACGAGTGTGTGGATCCACACAGTCGGTCGCGAACGAGTGTGTGGATCCACACAGTCGGTCGTGAACGAGTGTGTGGACCTGGTTATTCCTGTTTACGAACGAGTGTGGGGAACTTGCTAATTTCATGCCTGAACCTCCTAGAGATAAGATGTTGGTGGTTATGTCCGCAAAAGAATGGGAAAACAGGGGGAGGGGAGAGGAGGCAGATGTTTCAATGTCGCTTAGCAAAAGACTAGTAGTTGACCTTGGGTGATTACACGGCGTTTATCTTTTTTATCACAACAAATTTTGGACACTCGTTTAGTAAAAAGGAAGTATTTTATGGGAGGTAGCGATAACATTTTTCAATTCCTGGAATCAGAAAGTGTGGGAATTTTCTTCTTCTTCTGGTGGATGGAGATGGAGGAGGGCATTGCCGTTTATTTATATTGGAGATTTCAGGAAGTTTTAATTGTAAAAGATTTTTATTGAAAAAATGTTGGAGTATATTACGACTTTTCTGTTATGATACCAAATTTTACCTTTTATTACTACTAATTAAAAAACATTTCAGAAATACTTTATAATACAATATAGTCTTAAAATGAATCGATTCGAACATTTTATTTGTCTTTTTGTATTTTGCGTGCTCTTTTATTCGTAAATTTAAGATATTATAAAAAAATATAAAATAAATTTTATTTAAGTCACGTGCACTGCTGTCATGATAAATTATTTACTTATTTTTTAAAAGTTTATATATATATAATTTTTTTTCAAAGTAAATAAATAAATAAATATGTCACATCTATTATTGTATCATTGAATCCAATTATTTTTCAGCTGTAAAAATAGTTATAAATGAAAAAAAAGAAAGAAAGAAAGGTGCTCATTCTCATTTGTTTAAAATTGCTTTTATGTTATTATTTATTTGCTTAAATATTCTTGTTTTGTTAAATTTTGAAACACTGCAATATACTATCTCGCTCTGGTTTTAAGAAAAAATTTAAATTATATATATATATGTATATATATATGCTTCAATTAGCATTTTTATTTTCTCATTTATAAAATTTAGAGAAAATATTGCAATTGACAAAAAAATTTGAACTCAAGATTTTAATGAATCTCCACGTTTCATTCTTCCTTCAATTAGAAAACACATTTTCAGAAAATGTCTATGTTTGACAAAAATAATGCAAAAGCCTTTTGAGCTAGATGGATGAAATTTGGTATAAGATCTTAGCACCAAACTTACATTTCAATCAAATTTTCTGTAACATCAGTGTAGAAGAAATCTGTCTATCTGACTGTTTTAAACGTCAGTTAGTATGGGAATTACAGAACGATAAAAGCTGAATAGTTAAAGTTTGGGTACACATACCTAGTGTATATTTTATAAACATCTGTCAAATTTTCTGCCAAACTCGTCATAGAGTTTACGGCATGCCAGTCTGCACTTTCAGAAAGTTGACTTAATTTTTTTAGTATTAATAGTTTATATATATGCAAATATATATATTCATTTCTACGCTTTTGTCAAATCAAAATAGGCATAATTTTACAATAGTCTGTGTATTGTGAATACAAAAATAAATTTTAAAATTTAATAAATAATTTTTAAGAATTATTTTAGCAAAAACTATGCATTTTTATAAAACTGAAAAAATACTTTAATTAGAAAATACCCAGTTTACATATGCATACTTATACAAAGGTGCTTGTCCAAAAGTTGAGTTCAAAGTGAATTCTGTCCTTAATTCAATTCATACGACTATTGGCATATATTCCAGGAAGTAAAAATAAATAAAAGAGGAATAAATTGAAAAGATTCAAATGAAATCGTGCATATTTCAATGCATCATATCAGAACATAATTTCTCGAACGGTAAATCTACCCGTGCTCGTGATAGTTAAATAATATTTTTATTCGTTTTAATTGTTTCATTGAATTAGTCACTTTTTTATTTTAAAAAATATATCACATTTCCTATTTATTACATTTTATATAATCATGTGCTCTTAGTTACATTTTTCTAGGTTTTATTTGCTGGAATAATTAACTTATTTTTTAAAAATTGGAGCTTTGGAAATGCAATGGCAATACACTATTAAAAGCTGATTTTTTTGAGATGCTCGTGCAGATAATAAAATCTTTATTTTTCGACTATGGATTTTTGTTGACCCTAAGTACCTCATCTCAAAAACAACATCAGGTTCTGACATGATAAAAATATTACTAATGTTACTTAAAAATTATTGAATAATATTATAAATAATGATATAATATCTCAAAAGTTAAAATAGTGCCAGTGGTTACTGAGCTTTATTTTTTATGGAATTATCTAAACGTAATAATAAAGCTACGTACTGACAAAATTTCATATTAAAATAATTACGTAAATAAAATAAATAAATAAAAGGAAAAATTTCATAATAAAATAAAAAGTAAAATTGAACCTAAAAAAAACGTTTTTAAAAAGCATTACAGACACCATTAAATAGCACTGTAATCTCAGGCAGTAAAATAACTAATGTTTAAAATTACAAAACCTAGACAGTCATCCCGTCCTGCGAAAGGGGAATAGAATCATAAGAGTGTAAGCATTTCCCCCCTTTTCTGTTTTATGTATAACATATTTCTCAGAAAGAACAATCTATTTAACAAAATAACAACACATGCGTCGAGAAGTAAACACAATAATCACAATACAACCGGAAATTTCCGGATTGGGAAGTGACGTAATGAGTCAGCACAGAAGCAACAAAGTCGTTCGTTCTCGAACGAAAGAGCCTAGTTTAATCGTTCGCGAACGAAAGAGTCTTGTTTAATCGTTCGCGAACGAAAGAGTCTAGTTTAATCGTTCGCGAACGAAAGAGTCCAGTTCTTTCGTTCGCGAACGAAAGAGTTGATTCTTTCGTTCGATGAGTCTGAAGAGGTCGTTCGCGAACGACCTGAAACGAACGGGTCAAATTGGTGAACGAACGATTTTGAGTCGAATCTTTGAAATGAACGAGATTTCCCATCACTAGCAAATACCAAAGCATTACAAGCGGCTACTTTTTCAACCCACGATCACAATTATTCTCCCCCCCCCCTGCTTCCCACTAAAAATGTTATGATGCGGCTATGTGGGGGGGGGAGGCAGATATGCTGATATTAGTGCCCTATACATTGGAGATGATAATTATTAAACAGTATTTCTTTCATGATTTACAAAAGAAAAGCACTGCCATTTCTTAAATTCTAATATGATGACATTTTTTTAGAGTTTGTAAAAATAAGAATGTATCAATTTAATCTCAAAGTGAAATTTAAATAGATATAACTAGAGTAAACAAAATAAATTATTAAAAAAATAAACAACAATAGATAAATTTCAAAAATTATGCTTGAAAATTGGACAATGTAGAAATTTAGCTTCAGGACCGTAATTCTTAAAAATATTAACATTTATTTCTTTTATAAAACCTAAAAGTCTTTAATTTTCTATAACTAACAGTTATAATTCTAACAATCTTTAATTTATATATTTAACGCGATTATTTTGGACACTGGTCATTCTCAGTTTGAGTCAAAGATTTATCTAAGATAAACTTTCATATGTGACTTGAAATAAGCTCCTTTGAAAGAAAATATGCACCAAGAATTCGCAAGGAATTTTTTTAAAAATTAAATGAAAGAAAATAACAGCAATCGATACTGCATCATTTAATTAATAAAAAAATGGAAACAAAATATTTAATTTCTTTAATATTCAGCATATAAGCAAAAAGCTGAGCAACAATAAGTTTTTTTTAAAAAAAAAATAGGAATATAGAAATTAAATTAAGACAAGAAAATTAAAATCTTGCATTTTTGGACAAATAAAAACAAAAAAATTTAGTACTAAAGTCTAAATTCTCTTCGATGCAATAAGATTATGCAGAAAAATTATTCGATTAATTATGCAGTGCAGAAGTGAAATGATTTTTGGCCATTCAGTAATTGCAGAGAATGATGCGTTTTCAATTCTATATAATATGGACCAAAAAATTAACAAAGCTACTTTTGCCATTTTTCTGTGAAACAAATTTTCAATACAATATATTCATTTCAGTCTCAAGAATATCCGTCCAATAATTCCTTATTCCATCCACTATTAATAAAATTTAAACCCAGTCTTTTGATTTCGTTTAGTTTACAGTAATTGTAAACAATCTATTAGCTATTTTGAAATACTTCGTTACTTTAATAATGACGATATATTTGCTTTTATAATGTTATATTTGCTATTTATTATAATGATGATATATTTGCTTTTACTTTTTCTAAGATTAAAAAAAAATTTCAAATATTTATTATTTAACTGTAATGTCAGAAGAGAAATTAGGACACAGAGCTTAAGTAATGAATTCAATAAGTGAAATTTCGGGATAAACGAATACATAACTTTATTTAAAAAATCCTTTTTTTTTTGTTTACATTTGTGAAAGAATAGTAAAAAAATAATAAAAAAAACTGCATTTATTTTTTCAATTCTTACTATTAGCTCACACTCTCCCTATATATACTGTTCACATTTTCAATCGTTAATAACATACTTTTTATTCATCCACTCAAGTTCAAATACATCTATTAAGCTTGAAGATGACATTTTATATTAATACATTTTTTCAAATATTAATTCTTTAATTTTTTGTATTAATTAATTGATTAATAATTTTCGCGCCAAAAATCTTCGTTTCCCCACCGCCAAATAAGTAACGAATTCAGTTTGTTTTTCCTCCCACATTAACGAGGTTAAGCTTAACATGTTTTCAGCCGATTATTTCAAACGATTCTATTTATTTTCTTAACGTTTGACGCATTTAAAATTATACTTTTCTTTTACATATACGATTCTACTTTAGTTTTTTCCCTACTTACGTTTCGTTTTTGCTCACTTTCATT
Source organism: Argiope argentata (assembly GCA_026289955.1). Classification (NCBI taxonomy): domain Eukaryota; kingdom Metazoa; phylum Arthropoda; class Arachnida; order Araneae; family Araneidae; genus Argiope; species Argiope argentata. The sequence goes on from JAOUZG010021819.1 coordinate 462,258, forward strand.
TCTACTTTGATTTCTATTTCGGTTCTACTTTGATTGCGTTTGTATATGTTGCACAATATTTTTAGCAGTAGCAGCATAGGAGCTCTCTAAATATGTGTGTATTATTTTAATATTTTTTTAATATTTAGCTTTTAATAATTGGTTGTCGGTTCGGTGCCATAATAGTCGACATTTACTACTCTTAATTTTTTTTTAAATTCATAGTAAGATTAAGACTTAAAATGGTCATCTTTTATCAAATTTCATGGTCAAATCTTTTTTTTTAAATTTTTAATACATTTTAAATCCCTAAATAACAATATTTTTAATGATATGTTTAAAAAAACTCGTGAATTAAAACATTCAATTCAGAATATTTTGTAAATGATAAAATTAAGATTAAAAGTATGCTTTCATCGATTTTCCTTTCATTTTATTTCTAATTTCTGTTTTTATTTTGAAGTATATACATTCTTAAATTTCCATTTATAGATTTTGTAACAGATTGATTCACTTAAATTCATGTTTTTCTGTCTTATAAAATAAAAACTGTCATTTAAAAACCTTTTTTTCTTTTTCATATGAATTTAACAGCCAAAATTAGTCGATTTGGGCAAATAAACTGATTGCCGAAGGCTACTAAATATCCTTAATATATTTTAAAGTAGAAGAGAAAATGTGATTTAGACTAACATTTATAAGAAATAAATTGCTGAATTTTAAAATGTATTAAAAATATTTGGTATATTATTTTCCTGAATTATTGAATAAAAATAGCAAATTTTGCAATATTTATTAATTTGAAAAGGGGAAGAGGAGGATGGAGGAATAAATCGAACTTACAGTAGATATGCTTGAAACAAAATTTGCCATTTCTAGAGCAAATGCTACATCCCGTTTAATACACTAAGTTCCATTAGAAGAATATAAGCTTAATGTGGTAAAATTAAACTGATCAACAAATAAATATTAGAGCAAAACTCTTAACATTAAATGTATATATTCTATATAATTAAATGTACAATTGGTACAAGAAACAAACTGAAAAAAATCAAAAGTATGCATTAATTCAAGCTAATTGATATTTCTCTCTAAATTATGATATCATAGGATTAATTCTGTAAAAAATTTAACACATGAAAAAAATCTACAAAATATTCTCATTCATGCATTAAATTAAAAAAAAGGAAAGGAAACATACTTAATTTACATATTGTGAAGGCATATTTATGATTAATTTACAAAGTCTAACTATGGAAGGAAGCTCCAAAACAACAATGACAATGATTTGATTAAGACCACAAACAATGAAAACTATTTCTTTAAAATGTGTTTGATAATATTATTAAACACATTTTAAAGCAATACTTTCCAGCCATACAGAATTTAGTTTTATAGAGTTTTAACTCTATAAAAAAATAAGCAAAGCACAAAACTGGCAACCTTAACAATATAACTTATTATAATTTTAAGATGGTGGAAAATTAGATTTCTTATTAACAGACAAAGTATATAAGTTTGCGATGTTTCTTGATAAGTGTTTTAGAAAGTAGAGGCATATGAGGAATGTTCATAACAATAATTACTAAAATCCTCCATGACCTATTTGAAAAATATTCCTCCAATTCTTTTAATGAGATCAATTGCACGGATAAATAACTATCCATTTCCTATTTTTTTTTTCATTTGAGATAGTATTTTTAATCTTAGAAATCTTTTTTTAAATTAAAATGACAAAAAACAGCAAGAGCTGAATTTTAAATAATTTAGCTTTAATTTTTTAAAAAATCTTGATTTCATCTTATATAAAAATTTACTTTCAGGAGCTAAGAAAAATAAATCATGCAATGTATATTTATATAGTTGAATTTGAAATAAAATTTGCTGATTATAAAAGAGGCTAAAGTGGAAAAATATTACAATACAAATTTTGAAATATACAGTGCCTGGAAAATTAACAGAAGAAATCATTATCTACATATTATAAAAACCAAGTGCAGATTTTAAAAAAATCCACATTTTCCCATATATTTACAATTCACATCAATTTTTCCCCCTTGATTAAATTCCAGCCAATTTTGAGAAATAAAACAAACTTATAGGCATTTAAACATAAATAATTTATTTATTTTCATATCTAAGACAAACTTTACTTTGAAGTAAAGAAAAGAATATTGATGCAAACACTGCACAACATACTTGCTTCATTCTGTAAGGAGATAGCAGAAACTCCCTCAGTTTTCAAAAGAAAGCAATAAAATTTCCACTCTTTCAAAACCTGCTTTATTTTTTAAAAATTAAAACTGGATATAATTTAAATGTTATAACTTTCAGCATAGAATGAAACAAAAGTATCAGTAAAAAGAAATATGTGGAAATACCCATGGAGGTTCTTATAACAGTTCTTTAGCAGTATTCAAATTGTAATATGAAGAAATCCTGCTACTGTTTAAAAACTCTGGTAGCAAATAAAACCCAGTGAAGCAATTCAGAAGAAAGTGGTTGAAAGAAAGGAAAGTAGGCACATCGTACAATGTACTCAGCTCTCTGTTGAATAAAAAAACAGATAATATTTTCAATTAATATTTGTCATTAACGAAAAACATCAGAGATCTGTCCTTTAAAATCGGTGCTCTTCTTCTTTATATACAATATGAAAAAAAAGTAACACAAAACACATAAATTCAGGAAAAGACATGAGTGCTTCCCAATTGCCTATGGTCAGCAAATTCTACCCCCCCCCCTCCTTATCTATCTTTTGAAAAGTTTTTCATGATTCAAAGATTTTTTTTCCATTAAAAAAATTTATAAGGATATATATATATATATATATATATATATATATATATATATATATATGAGAGGAAGAAGAGTAGAGAGATAATTATAGTATACAGAAAATTGTTTATTTCAATTAAATCTTTTAAATACATACTGTTTCTTATATTAAAGACTCATTTCCAACCAGACAAGCTAACAAGTTTTCAAAAAATCTTCTTTAATATTAAATCCATTACAACAGATCTATTTTTAATTTTTTTTAAATTGCTAAACTTTACCAATCTAATTGTTATGCCTAGTCATTTTTTTAAAGTGATTATGCTCTTTCTCCTTACATGCACATTATCAGGAAAAAAAACTACTCATTTACAACTCCTTAGTAGTTAGTCCTATAGTATGATCTATACAAAGTTGAAAATAAGTAATTTTAAAATCATTTTACTCTACTCTATCCTATTTATATTTAAATTACCTTAGTATGTTTCAGTATCTTACAACTACACTTAAAACCTTTTAAAGTAAATACACTTTATTTTTCATGGCGATCATCTAGTTTCAATTGAAAAAACAATGAATACAAAATAAGGTGATGATAGTTACCACAATGCAAATAACAAATCAAAGACCAATATAATTTTTAAAAACTGTTCTGATAAAAAAAATTTCCTCTAATTAACAAATTTCAGAACTTTTGAAGTAGACTTTGCACATTTTAAAGTTAGTATGCTTTTGTTTTCTCTTAATGATCAATCAGTTTAAATTCCCCAAACAATACATACAAGATACAGCATAAATTGGGGAAAATAAAGGAACATGGAAGAGATTTTCTGCCAGAGTCCATCAAATCAAACTAAAAAGTAGAAGTTTTTCAGATATTAAAAAATTTATCACCTATAAAAAATTAGTTTGGCGATCTTACAATATTTTTTTAGTTAAATGTAGAATTCTATTCAGAATGCAATATATTTGTAACATATGGATTTTTACAAATAAGTGAGCATTATTTTTAAAAAAGTAATAATCTTAATAATGAAACAAAAAAAATCTCTGTTAAACAAATAGAATGTAGGAATACAAAATAATTTTTATAACAGGAATTACAAATACTTATTAAAAATATCTTTCTTTACTTACACATTATGACTATGTACATTCTGAAGGTTTACAATACATAATAAAAAGCAAAAATCTTTCTAAACCCAAAAGATTGCATCATAATTTAATTTCAAAATAGTTCAAGTAAGGGTTAATTAGATCAGCATTCATGCAAATAAATATTTATACATCTGTGTAGTGGAATTTAAATAAAAGCATAAATAGTATATATAATGCAACGATCTCTTAGTTAAGACAAGTTATATAAACATCTTGTTTTGAAGTGACACTAGGGCTATTGTGGGATAGACCTCATAATTTTGAAACACAATCAGATGACTTCTATTAGATTTTCTAAGCTCATATGTTGTGTTGTGATTGAACATATTCTGATTTTAACCCATGTACAGAACTTGATTTTCCATAGAAAAATAAGTTGAAACTTATTCTAAAAGAATCATCTTTTTAGTCATGCATATGTCAAGAACTTCTATGAATGTAGTTCTTTTCACAATTTATGCTTTAAAAGTAAAGAAACTCCAAAACATCAAAACAGAAAAAAAGCCTTATTGTCGAAAGGTCATTCAGAAAATTATTAATTTTCATGTTATTGTTACCATATTGTTATCCATATATCTACAAAAATCTATTATCATATTGTATTTAGAATGTTATCAAATTTTGATTCCAGAGAAAGATTTCAAAAATATATGAATTATTTCACACTATAAATAATTGTTTCTTAAACACTTTTATTCCTAACATAATTTAAACTCAGTTCCTTCAGTGCATCAGAATACACAAATTCCTTTTACAAACATAAGAAAAATTATCTTAACCCTCAAAAGGTGCAATAATGAGAATTCATAAAAAAACTTCCATCTTGGTGAGCATTAATGAACAAATCATGTGCCATGGTAATTAACAGAATCACATTCCCCTTCTGAGAGTTTTGATATAGCAAATCAAAAGAAATAAACATCATCTAAAGAAATAAGGGTACTTTTACATTAGCTGGGCAGCAGCAAAAAATCATTAAAGAAATTTGATGGTGTTCCACATTATTCAGCAATTTTTCACTTTAAAACCACTATAGGAATTTTGGAGAAGTTCTATATTATTTGGCAATTTTTCCCTGTCACCTTGCCAATGAAAAGGTACCAAAATAAGTTTTAAAGACAAATGCACAATAGGAAATGAGGTTTCACTGATATAATCAAGGAACTACTGATGATATAAGAATAAGCTTATCTTAATTATGCGCTTTTTCTTAAAACAAATATTATGTTACTTAATTAATAAAATGGAATTCACATATTTTACTTCAGATATTTTCAGTTCTAATTCCATTGAAAACATCAACATTTAAATTATTTTGGGACACTTTCTTGTCAAATATATTCCTTAACAAATTTTATTGCAGCTATCACATTTTATTTAACATATCTAAGAAATAAATAAGACACTATCAGGACTTCTTAAGAAAATAAACAATTTTTTTATAAGCCTCTAACACTAACACCTTCCTCCATTACTATTCGAGAATAAGCAATGAATTAATTTCTGCTGTGACCAGTCAGTTTCCTAAGCTGACTAGTAGAAAATTCCTTATGTTTTGGATTTCTAAATAATTTTTGAGTTTAAAATGCATATAAATATTTCTATTTGACTTACAAATATTTCTAGTTGATTACATAAAACAAAAGATATAATATCTCTGATATTAAAGTTCATAATTAATGTATTTCATTTACCTTTATTATCAGTTTTTTTGAAGTTAGAAGTTAAATGTTTTGATTGCATCTACAAATTGTTTAAGACTGTATTAGAATTAGACTACTCAATGTTGAGAGTAGACACATATGTTTTGTTGATACATCTCAGATTTTAGCATTACTCTTTTAAGAATAAACTGTATAATGTAATTTTCTTTTAAGAATAAGCTGTAAGCTATAATTTTCTTTAATGTGCTTTTTTAAAATTAGTTTTTGTCCTTTTTTTTTTTTGTAATGTTGAATTTTATATCAGTTACATTTGAAAAATGTAAACCAAATTTTACCCCCATTTTAATAATAGTGCATAAAATCTCAAGTATCTTAATGCTTTTAAAAATAAAGCGTTATGAATTAATCTAAAGTTACTTACAATTATTTCGGGTGTACTTTATCGTGGATGGTCGCCAAGGGTTATCGTCAAAAATCAGACACAAATATAAGCTGTTTTTTTATTAGCAGCGGATAACGACAGAACAGTCATGCGATCATAAAGGAGATGCGTTAAGTTGAGGACGCTTGATACCCCCATTAGAAATCCAAGGAGAGGATAGCATAGGAAGTAGCTCTAGAGAAGGAGTGTCATTTCGGTAGGAATGGAAATGCGATATTGATGCATTAGTTGCATGGCTATTTTCGGAAAAGCTTTTTAGCGCCAAAAGCTAAAAAATTAAACGCCAAATATTCATTTTTTGAATGCATAGTGTGAGTAAAATCTGCGCGATTGTCAATTAGTACATAAAGTAGACCTTATTTGTGCATGATCTTCCGTAATGAAAGGATAATACCGTGATATGATGTATTTTTATTTGTTCGTAATTACGTTTTATAAATCTAATTTTTGAGTAGAAGTGGACATTCACTGGCTGAGAATAGTCAGAAGTTGGGAAAGCTGACCTTGCTACAGACTTACTTTTATTAATAATCAAATGACAGGAAACTAATTTATTGGCTCAGAGTTAAATTTTATCTTCCATTGGTTTGTTAAAGGAAATTTAATTTTTTCATTGTTTAATGAAATGAACTTACACAAGACTCATTTAAATTCTCAAGGAAAAGTAAAAATGACTTTATTCTAAATACATATGCAATATTGTTTTCATTTTATTCTAGAAATTTGACTGAAATTTTTAAAATGTGATAAATTATATAACTTTTTTTACCTAATTATGTAATAAATTAGTGTCATTGAACATTTAAGATATTTTTTTTGGGGGGGGGGGGATACTTACTTTACTGTTAATGGTCGTCAAAGTTTATCGCCAACTCGAGGGGGATCCTTTGCGGTTTATATATAAGCGTACAAACTGAGTATTAAAAAAAAATTGGAAATTTCGCGGAGTTTTAATTGTAAAAGATCTTTATTGAAAAAACGTAGGAGTCGTTTACGACTTTGCTGCTATGAGACTAAATTTTTCCTTTTTTTTAAATACAAATAATAATAATAAACATATTTTACGAATGTTTTACTCTGAAATGCTGTCATAAAGTGAATTAAGTCAACTATTTTATTTCTGTCTTCTTTTTTATTATTTCGCATGCTCTTTTATTCGTAGCTTTAAAATATTAAAAAATATGAAATAAATTTTACTTAATTGGCAAGCACTGCTATCATAATTTTTTTTTTCATTTACTTTGAAACTAACAAACATTTATTACTACATAGAGGAAAAGATGAATAAATTCGCTTCTATGGTCAAATAATCAGAGTTAATAACAGTTTCAATTTATCTTATTAAGTAACTTCTTCTTTCAAATGAATCTCTTTATTTCAGTGTTCTTTTATTTTCATTTCGGATAAAAATATCCTGAATAGAGATTATGAAACTCAGGCATTAATTACACTGCTTTCTTAAATTGCAAAATGTGTTGTTTATTTTTTGTAGCTGTTCAAGAAAAAAAAAGTTTATCAATTGTAATGTAGGCAACAGATACATTACAATTAATAAACTTACACACACAGTACAAAGTTTATTAATAATTACAGGACACCGTTTATAATTGAATTAAATTAAATTATCTCTATTCTTAGGAAATTTAAGATGATATTACTTTTGCAAATCCTTCCATCGCATTATTCTGCAACTTTTAAAATAATTCTAAAAGAAAAAAATGCTTTCATTCTTATTGCTATTTACTAAAAATTGCTTTTATGTTAATATTAATTATTTGCTCAAAAATTCTTTATTTCATAAGTTTTGTTAAATTTTGAAACAATGCTATATATTGTCTTGCTTTGGGTTCAAGAAAAACTTTTTCCAAAAATTGTTTCATTTGGCCTTTTCACTTTCTCGTTTACAAAATTTAGAGAAAATATTGCAATCGTCAAAAAATTCAAACTCAGGATTTTAATGAATCGCCATGTTTCATATTTCCTTCAATTCTGAAAAACATTTTCGGGAGATGTCTGTCTATAACAAAAATAATTCAAAACCCTTTAAATTAGATGGATGAAATTGGGTATGCGGTCTTCACACCAAAAGTGTTTTGTAAAGATCATGATTCTGCTTCATGAACGATTTAAAAACATAAAGAATGTCACTTTTCTGCTTTAAGAGATGAACTTCACAAAATCTAGAGAAGTCATCTATGATGGTGAAAAAATGCTTTTCATCTTCCCTTGTGGGTGAATTAATGGCGCCACATATGTCAGTGGGAACCATTCTCATTGGCATATTCTCTCTGCTTCTAGGACCTTTATTCATTGTAATGTTGGAATGTTTTGCTGTAACACTCTCCTACCAAAAACTTGATGTCTCAGAAACTGGTAAACCAATTTCTTACATCACTTTGTCAGATGAGTGCCCCATTCGTCTGTGCCATAATTCTGCATTATGATCTGTAACATATACTGAAGCTTTAATGGGTTCAAATTGACTCACATACCGTCCATTCCCATTAAGCTGGGCAAATTCAAACTTTTCACTATTCTTCTCAATTGCAGCGAAATCATTCTTAAAAGTCCCTCTGCAAAATACCTTTTGAATTCTCTTAACAGATATCAATTGACCTTTTATTTCAGGCACATGCAGCATATCTGTTAGATATATTTTTCTGTCATTTAATGTTCCAGTTACTGTGCTAATACATTTTATTTTTAAGACATCATTTTTTGATTACACATGCAACAGTTCCAGAAAAGGACTAAATTTCTTGAAACCACTCATCTTTACTACACATGTGTGTGTATGCTCCAGATTCCAGAATGAAATTATCCACAGGCTCACTAATGATGAATGTCACTGCCATTTTTTCTCTATAATCTGATCTAGATTTAATTCTACTGTCCTTCTTGTAATGTTCAGGGCGTCCACAGCCCAAACTGATCAATTTTCTTTTACAGAACTGGCAAGAGGGCATTTTTGTTTATATTTATGACAAATAATATCAAGTTTGTGGGGCGCAAAAAGCGACATTGCCACTTAAAACTGGCGCACGATTATTGTCAGGGTTTTTTTCGGTTTTCAGTGCTTCAGCCTTCATCTGTATCTAAATGGCAAAATCCAGTGTAGATATTTCTTTCAGTTGATTTTCAACGGTTGACTTGATAACATCATAGTCGGCAGGTAATGACATCAGCAAATAAAATTTCTATGTCCATATCTTTCACCTCTGCACCCGATAGTCGAAGTTCATTAACAATAGCTAGCATTTCATTCGCGATGCAAATGTCAAATCTCTATACGCTATATTTTGAGTGACTACTCATGTTTCAGTGTTCAGCGATTGAGATTTTTTCGGGTGTCTACGGTTTCTTTGTCGGATTATCTTGCCAGAACCCCTCATGTTAATCTTTTTGCATTTTTAAAATCGATAAGGCTTTATTCCCTTATTTAAAATGGTGATATTTTTAAAAAAATAGTTTCATTTTTAAACATTTCTGAACAAATCAGAGGTAAATATCAGAGCAGCAAAGCAAGAATAAAGACACAAATGAGTCAGCCACATACCTGTGTTGTTGGAGACAGCATGAAGAGAAGTAAATTTATTTAGTGAGCAGTCCTATATATAATACACATATTGAGCTCATGGCGTCATCTATTGGCACAGAGTATAATTAAAACTAACATTTTAACACTCCCACTTTAGTTTTAGATTACACACACAATATACAGAGTAAACTAGAAACATGATTAATATACACACAAGTTAGCGAACAGATTCTAAACCATGTTTACAAAACACACAAAAAAAAATTTGGTTATAAACATAAAATAACATAACTAACACTTAAATAAACACATATCAACTTGCATCAGTTACAGTTTTAAACCCACTCATAGGGCACACAACTCGTATTTCGCTCCGTGTATGATACATATTATTTTTACTCAGATTTATGGCACCATTGTTATCACAATACACAGATATTCCGTCATCTTGCGCGATTCCCAAGGCGATCACAATTTTCTTAAGCCACATAGCTTCCTTAGCAGCATCTGACAGAGCCATGTATTCAGCTTCTGTAGTGCTTGTTGCAACTATGTGTTGCGTTTTACAAGACCATGACACAGCTCCACCACCGATCATGAAAACATACCCAGTTGTAGATCTTCTATCTGCTATGTCTCCTCCGTAACTGGAATCACAGTATCCAATAACTTTATCACCATGGTCTTTAGTATAGCTGACCGTTGTTTCCGTGGTCTCTCTAAGGTATCTCATGATACGCTTTATAGCAGTCCAGTGTGTTTTGCTAGGACTGTTGCAGAACTGGCACATTAAATTCACCGCAAAACTTATGTCTGGCCGAGTTGCCTGAGTCGCATAAAGGAGACCACCAACTGCTGCTTGAAATGGAATTTTTCTCATATCCTCCTTACTATTTGTAAGTTTATTTAAGGAAATATTACTGTCCAAAGGCGTTGTGACAGGATGTGACTCATGCATACAGTACTTGCAAAGCATACTCTCCAAATACTGAGTTTGATTCAGGCAAATAGAACCATTTTTCCTATCACGTTTAATTTTAATTCCGAAGCAATAATTTGCAGTTCCTAAATCTTTCATTTCAAATCTCCTTTTAAGTTCATCTGTAACCCAATTTTTAAGCTTTACAGAATTGCTAAAAATTAGCAAATCATCCACATAAATGGTTACTATAACTAGATCATTATTTTGATCTCCTTTAATCAAAGCACAACTATCAAAGGAACTTTCTCTCAATCCCATTTCCACCAAATCCTTTTCCAACGTTTGGTACCAAAGTCTACCACTTTGTTTTAAGCCATCTAATGCTTTGTTTAGTTTCAAAACCTTGTCTTTAAGATTTCTACCATAGTATTCATTAAAACCCTCTGGTATTTTCATATAAATTTCCTCATCTAAGGTTCTTTGTACAAAAGCTATAACTGAATCCATTTGATCAATTTCCCAATCATAAATAGCAGCATATGCTAATAAAACTCTTAATGTAACATAACGAACAACTGGTGAGAATGTTTCATTATAATCTATCCCCTCAATCTGTGAGAAGCCCTTAGCTACCAACCGACTTTTATACATTTCTATCCCATCCTTGGAGTTTTTCTTAATTTTAAACACCCATTTACAGTTTACAATGTTTTTCATTTTAGGTTGGTCCACAATTTCCCATGTTTTATTTTTGATATGACCTAATGTAGTTTCAGTTATACAGTCTCTCCAATGATTTCCATCGGGACCATTCAATGCCTCATCAATTGTTTTAGGTTCTAGACAACAATAATTTATAGCTGCTGCCAAAGCTTTTGCACAACTCATACTATCTAAATTAGGCATTTGCAAATCTGGTATACCACTCATGTCAAAGACCTGGTAAGGATTTGGAATTTTTGTCTCTCTATATGGACGAGTCAATACAGGCTGAGAATTATGATCTGAATTGTCTATACTTGTGTTATTATCAATAGCATTATTACCTAGAGAAATAACATTATCTGACAAGTCAGTTTCATCATTATCACTTCCTAATCTTTCTGTTTCATTGGAATCATTATTAGTCTCATTTTCTGAAGAACTAATCATACTCCCACTGAATAAAGAGTCATCATAAAATTCGGGTTTATCATCATTTGCTAGATTATACATTTGATTTTCTAAAAAATATACATCTCGTGCATTTATTATTTTACAAGTTACAGGATCTATCAAACGATAACCTTTCCTATCTTGACAATACCCAATGAACGTCATTATCTTTGCCTTATCATCCCATTTTGTTCGCCTTTCTTTAGGGATATGAACAAATGCATGGCACCCAAAAACTCGTAAGTTCCCCAAGTTCGGTTTATCTCCACTCCATTTTTCATAAGGTGTCATACCCGCAACTGCCACTGTAGGGGAAACATTTTTACAATGATTAGCAGTTTGAACATCCTCAGCCCAATATTTACGATCAAGATGAGCGTCAGTTAACATTGATCTTGCCCGTTCAACAAGAGTTCTATTATTCCCCTCAGCTACCCCCATTTGCTCGGGTGTAAATGGAATAGACTTTTGATGCTGAATCCCTTTTGATTCTAGATATTTCATCATTGCATTATTTATGTGTTCTGTTCCATTATCTGAACGCAATACCTTGATTGACTTTCCAATTTGTTTCTCCACATGCAACTGAAATATCCTAAATTTCTCAAACACTTCTGATTTATGTTTTAAAAAATAGACAAAAGTCATTCGTGACAAGTCATAAATGAAGGAAACAAAATATTGAGAACCACCAATTGATGCAACATTCATTGCCTACATACATCTGTATGCACAATACCCAATATTTCTTTAGAACGCTTAGCTTTTCCCTTAGAGAATGGTTACTTATGCATCTTGCCCTTGATACAGGAAGTACAATCAGGCAATTCTCCATTAAATATAAAACCTTCAACCATATCCTTCAGCTTTTTCATTTCCCCTTTACTTAAGTGACCTACTCTTTTATGCAATAAATCATTTGAAATATTGTGAGTTATCAAGGCCCATTTACTACTTATATCTAGTAAATATAAATTGTCACCAACACCTGTTCCACTAGCAACTAAATGCTTGTTTTTATAGACCAAACATTGTGCTAATCATTCCAAAAGTTTTCTTTACATACTTAAGAGACAATAAATTTGCTGTCAACTTAGGAACATGCAAGACATTACTAAAAGTTACATGCACTTTCTCTCCATCTCGAGACAAATACGTTACCAACACCCTGAACTTCTATTACTGAACTCCCAGTTTTAATTAATTTTACACTAGGCTTAGTATAATCATCAATTAATTCCTTGTGTGGAGTCATGTAATAAGAAGCACAACTATCCATAAACCAAACATTAGGATCTGGATTAGAATTGGCAACATACACATCTGCCATGTAAGCTTCCTCCCTTTTTGGTTTTGTCTTGAAACTATTTCTTTTCTCAGATTTCTTTTCGTCATGTGTAACTTTAGAACAATCTGAGCTTTTGTGCCCATATAAGTGACATTTGAAACATTTACCCTTAAAATATTTCTTATACTTTTCATTAACAAAAGCCTGTTGCCTATTATCTTCTACTTGGGGCTTTACATCTTCAGCTAATAATCTATTTCTTACATTATCCACAGTAATTTCCTCACCACAATTCTTTAATGCCATAATGAGAGGCTCAAATCCATCTGGTAAGTTTGCTAGAATTATCCCAGCAATTAACTCCTCATCAGGTTTAATATCTGTAGATTTTAGCTGCTGATCTGCTGAAACCGCTCTATGCAAATAATCAGACATATCTTTACAATCTGTATAGCGAGTGTTAACCAATTCCTTTATGATTGATACCTTTCTCGTAATTCCTTTATCCTCATAAGTATCCTCTAACACTTTTCAAGCCGCCTTTCCACTAGATAATTCCCTTAAATCATTAAAGATTGTCTCACTTACCCCTTCAACAATATAAGACTGTGCTTTTATATCCTTAGCAGTATCTTCCTTAATACCTGCTACATAATCCTACAAGTCCCTTTTAATAGGGTGCATTTTCATTGCAAATTTCCAATCCATTTAATTAGCCCTACCAGTTAACTGCCTATGATTGAATGAACCTTCTCCCCCAGCATGCTGAATCCTTTTGTTAACCCTAACCAAGCAAGACAAAGTTCCTTTGAGACCAATTTTAATAAATTTTCTATTAAAATTAATTTCTTCTCATATAGGAATTTGCTTAATTATTTAATTAAGATGCAAGATTAAAGTTTAAAAAAATAATCAATCATAGTTATACACACTTTAAAC
>JAOUZG010021819.1:491120-502342 GCA_026289955.1 Argiope argentata
TGATATTTCAGTGAATAAAACTGTTGCTACGAGTCATCAAATCTCAAAAATGCAGAGTTTCTAACCATCATAAAAAGGACTCCCACAATTTTGGCCATTAATGTATGTTGAACCACATAAAGCAATGACATTGAGATTACTTATTTTGTAATACTTTTTAAATATTTTACTTTCAAACTATATATATATTAAATTATAAAAGTTATTGCATATTTTTTTCTCTAAAACAGCTATTTTTGTTATTCTTGCTTCTAATTGCTTCGCATTTTATGCACTAAATTACCAAGATTTAAATACCTCATAAGTCAGTCTCCTCGCCCCACTTCTGAGAATAACTGTAAAAAAAATCAGGGTTCAGAATATAACATGATAACAGGCCAATGCAAAGTTCTTACTACTATAGACTAAGAAATCAAACTTCAAAACTTAAAAAAAATTAATTTTTTAATATAAACAATTTTGTCTTTTCAAGAGAGGAATACGTTCAGAAGATAAACCCCAATAATTTAAACTGCGTGTGTGTGTGTTTTAAAGAAGATAAGCAGCCTGTGCAAAAAATATTGCTTAAAAATATAGTATTTAAAATTCAAAGAATTAATTTACAAAAATTAGAAATTCTGTTTATATATATATACACTGAAGTGACAAAAGTCATGGGATAGCAATATGCAAATATACAGATGGCAGTAGTATCGCAGCGAAAAAGTATAAATGCGCAGTTCGTTTTCCAGAGCTTTCAATGTGTTCAAGTTATTCATGTGAACAGGTTTTTCGTGATTTATGGCGGCACGACGAGAATTAACAGACTTTGAACGTGGAATGTTAGTTGGAGCTAGACGCATGGGTCATTCCATTGTGGATATCGTTAGCGAATTCAATATTCCGAGATCCACAGTATCAAGAGTGTGCCGAGAGTATGAAATTTCAGGCATCCCATTCCATCATGGACATCGCAGTGGGCGACCATCTGCATTTAACGACCGAGACCGCCGACGTCTGTGTAGAATGGTCAATGTTAATAGACACGGAACACTTCGTCAAATAACTGCAGGAATCAATGTGGGACGTACGAGGGACGTGTCCGATAGGACTGTGCGGCGAAATTTGTCTTCCTTGGGCTATGACAGCAGAAGACCGACTCGAGTGCTTTTACTGACAGCACGACATCGCCCGCAGCGACTCTCCTGGGCTCGTGAGCATATCGACTTGTCCCTAGACCAGTGGAAAACAGTGGCGTGGTCAGATGAGTCACGATTTCACTTGTTACGAGCTGAATCAGTTGTTACGAGCTGTTGTTCGAGTGTGGCGCAGACCCCACGAAGCCATGAACCCAAACTGTCAGTAAGGCACTGTTCAAGCTGGTGGTGGCTGCATAATGGTGTGGGCTGTTTTTACATGGCATGGACTCGGTCCACTGGTGCAACTGAACCGATCATTGACTGGAAATGGTTATGTTCAGCTGCTTGCAGATCACTTGCAGCCATTCATGGACTTCACGTACCCACACAACAATGGGATTTTTATGGATGGCAATGCGCCATGTCACCGGGCCAGAACTGTTTGCGATTGGTTTGAAGAACATTCCGGACAATTCCATCGCATGATCTGGCCACCTAGATCGCCCGATATGAGTCTCATCGAGCATTTATGGGACATCATCGAAAGGTCCGTTCGTGCCCAAACTCCTGCACCATCCACACTTTCACAATTATGTACGTCTCTACAGACAGCATGGCTCAGTATTCCTGCAGAGGACTTCCAACGACTTGTGGACTCCATGACACGTCAAGTTGTTGTACTTCGCCGGGCAAAAGGAGGACCGACACGATATTAACAGTCATCCCATGACTTTTGTCACTTAAGTATATATATGATCAGCTATTATGTTATTGAATACTAAATTAAGCTTAGCTAAAGTTAAAATATCATTTATTGACTGTTAAGCGGTACAAAGTTCACCGGGTCGACTAGTATTTTAAATTTAAAATAAAAAGGCACATATAAAAAAAGGTTGAAAGTGTTTTATTTTTCTACTCTGCTATTCAAAAGAAGCATTTTAATTCCAGCAAATTGTAAATTTTCCTTTAAATTTTTTAAATTTAACTTTTTAGAAAATTCAAATTTAAGTGACGTTCCATTTGCTAAATGTCAGACAAAAGCCTGTCGAATCCTAAGGGTGGATAATGGGGGTTAATAAAACTGCGACAATATTTAATCTTGACAACGTCTAAGGTTCTGTTAATACAAAATTATGACGAAAATAATTTGCAAAATTTACTTACGCCAGTAAAATAAAAAAGCTAGAGAAAAAATATTAAGAAATTAAAAAAAATAATCTCAAATGCCACCAATTAAGAAATGCATTCGGTTTAACACTTCGTAATGAAATGGAAATACCAAATATGATGGGACAGGATAACTTGGTTGGTAGGACGTATGATTCGCATCCATTGGGCAGCGAGTTCGAACGCGGCTGCCGAAGACTCTTCATGTGTATGGTGGTTGGCGCACGTTAGAGCTGTCATGGTCACAAAGTCCTCCATATCGAATGGGGATACTGGGTCAGAGGTGATTGTTCTCTGTTCCAGATCTAAATTACAATCTGTGGTTGGATGAATGAATGAATGAATGAATGAAGTCCGCCTCGTAAAAAGGGTTTGTGAAGTGCATGAGCTAGAAGTCAGAATTCTGCTCTCTGATGCTCTATACCATCAGAAGCTTTATTACTTTTAAGGAGACCTTCTGTTGCCTTGTTGACTGTTATTGTTTCAAAACTCTGGTGGGAAAGAAATCTAGAGCAGAAAATTCAGAAAGAGGACAAAGAAACAATGAAAAGTTGGAGAAAGGCACACTTTAGACAAAATATAAATTGCAGAATTATTCCTTTCTGTGCCAGATATTGGGTGACTAAAGATATAAACATTACTTTCTCTCACCATTTATAATTAAAGAAACACAACAGATCTGACCACTAAAATTGGTGTTCTTCTTTATAAACATGATGAAATAAGTACTCCAAAACAAAAATTCAGGAAAAGGCCCATTTGTCTAGGGTCATGAAATTTCAATTTTTTTCTCTTATCTTTTTAATGTTTTACTGCATCCAAGACTTTATTTTTTCATTTTAAAAGACTGACAAAAATATGATAGTAAAAATGATGCTGCATCTGCAGCAGCAGAAAACTTTTCTTCTAAGACGAGGGTCAGTAAAAACCCGAGAGCTCACTATAACATGTAGATTTTTTTTTAAAAAAAATTACATCTTGATAGAGAAAGAGTTGCCATTAAATGTTACTCAATACAGTTTAATGTATCAAGTCTTCCTTAATAAATGAACAGTCAAAACCCAAAATCATAGTCGAGGCACTAGTAAGATTGCACAAATATTTCTGCAACATTTAATCCATTAAAAAGATCTAATTTTTTTAATTCTACAGCACTCTCTAACCAATCTAATTCTTACACCTTGTACCTCTTTAACAGATCATCTGTATTTTTTTCCCCACCAACACACTATCAGAAACAAATATCAACATTCCTGTGGTATGATCTCTACAAGTTGATTATAACTAATAATCTTTTACTTCACCTTAACTTATTTATATTTAAATCGGCATAGGTTATTACAGTATTTGTAAAATACAAATGCTGTTAAATAAAATGCCATTTAAAGTAAATACATTTTGTTTCACATGGTCATCATCTAGTTTAAATTAACAAAGCATACAAGATAAAGAAAGGTGGCTACAATAATGCAATATAACAAATTAAAGATAAATATAATTTTTAAAAACTGTAATGATAAAAAAATCTAATTAACATAATTTGAAACTTTTATAGTAGGACTTTGTACTTTATAAAGGTAGTATGTTTTTTTTTTTCTCCAAATAATAAATCAGTTTATATTCACAAAACTATGTATACAAGATATGACAAGAATTGGGGTAAACAAAAGAACATGGCAGGGATTTTCTACTAGTTTGTATCAAAGTAATCTAAACAGGTGGAAGATTTTTCAGATATTATCAAATTTACCACCTATAAAAAAACTACAGTTATCTGATATTCTTTAGCTAAATAAAGAGCTGTAATGAGAATGGAATATATATATATATATATATATATATATATATATATATATATATATAATGTTCAACTTGAATTCCTTGTTTTTATCAGATAGAATTCGACAGATTAAAATTAGATACCATTTCACTTGGAATAAAAAAATTGATCAATTATATTGTTTTTACAAAATAAATAAGTTACTATATTGCAGAAAAGTTTTAATATTTTCCAGTGAAAAAATTGGCCTTTTACAATTAACAGAGCTGCTATTATATAGTTAAACAGGTTTTACAATTCAATGACTGACAGTATAACAGAATAATTCACTTGCTACTATTTGAATTAAAAATTCACAATAGTTTGTAATTGATAGTACTTCTATTTAAGAAGTGATTTTTAAAAACTCAAGTAAATTTCACATTTTAAATAAATATTTCTTAAACCCTCTTATTCCTACCATCATTCCAGCTTAGTTTCTTCTGCACACTAAAATGCATCAGTTTCTCTTTCAGACATAAGAAAAATTATCGTCCCCCTTACAAATATTCTCAAAAAGTTTTCTTATTCCCAAATCAATTCGGATGAGCATCTTTAATGAACAAATCCTGTGCCATGAGTATTTTCTCAATCACATTTGGCTTCTCAGATTTTAATTAAGCAAATCAAAAGGAATTTGCATCATCTTAAAAATAAATTTGATAGAAATATGGAAAGTGGAAATAAGGTTTCATGATATAAATGGTAATTCTGGCATTCCTGTAAGTGCATACTGCAGCCCCCCGCCCTATTGACAGTCTTTAACTTTTGATTTCTGCTACACATTAGACCTAAATAATATTAGCATCAGACAACTCATTGTAGGGAATAGACAAATAACTTTTCAATAAATTAGGTTCTTTAACTTAAAACAAATGTAATGCTTCTTAATTAATGAAATGGAACTGACATTTCTACATCAGATATTTTTGGTCCCATTTTACATGGAAAGTGTAAGAATGTTAATTGTTTTGGGGCAATTTCTTGCCAAATTAGTTATTTTTGCTGCAATTCTTGCTTTTTAAACATATCTTGAAGCCATCCAAGATGCCACGTTTTATTCTAATTTGAAAGTAACAAGGCACCAATGGGAGGCATCTGAGGAAACAACATAGTCATTTTATAGGCTTGGAACACTCACCCATTTCGCCATTACTATTCCAGAATAATCAATGAACTATTTTCTGCTGCAGATGGTCAGTTTTCTCGTGTTCACTAGTAATAACTGTCACATGTTTTGCATTCTTAAATAATATTTTAGTTTAAAATTCAAGCAAATATTTCTAGTTTAACAATGCATTACATAAAGCACGATATATAACATTTCTGACATTCATGTAAATAGTTAAAACATTTTATTTTTCTTTATTCAAAATATTTTACTTCACACTTTTTGATTGAAGCTACATATTACATATAAAATAATATTGGTATTAGACCACTCATTGTCAGGAATAGTTAGATGTTTTGATGATATCAATATTTTGAATTTTAAGAATTAATAAATGCTGTTTGCATAATTTTCTTGTTTTTCATGAAAATAGGCTTTGTTTTTGTCATTCTTTTAATGTTGAAATGCATGTGTAGTGACATTTGAAAATTGTAAACCTATTTTTATGAATGCTTAAAATTCCAAATATATTATTACTTATAACATTTATTAATAATTAAGTAATAGATTTATGATTTAAAAGAGTTATTAAACATAACAAATGTTTTTATTATTTCAGGATATTTACATGTTAGAGCTTCTCCGCTAACGGTTAAGTTACTCATGGGCCATGGATTTAAGGATTAAATGATTCACTAAACAGAATCTTAATACAGTAATATTTACAGTCCGATAGTAACAACATATCTTCCTGATTCAATAAGAAGCAGATAATAATTTTGTGAGCACGATTACTTTATTTCTTTTGAATGTTATCAAAGGGGAAAAGAAAAAAAAGTTCTGAACTAGGAAATAATTGAAGCTACATTCAAAATAAAATGAACCTTATGAGGGATCTATTGCATTATAAACGGTAAAAGTGATGCTTAGTGTGCCCCTTGCTGGGCCAAGGATGCCAATTCGTCAATAAAACTGGCAGACAGAGTAAACAAACAATTTTGTGGAATAGTTATGGTTACCCTTTTCCGCAATATAATTATGATTTATTACTGATAAGTACTGTTTTTCTTCAGATCGACTACCTTAGTATGATGGATGCAGTGCAAAAGTGAGAGTATGCCATGCCTTTGGCATCTGTAGAATGCACCGGACAGAATTTTTTTTTCACATTAAAAATAAAATTGCAGTGTCTTAATAATTGTAAAAAGCTTTTAATTATAGTAAAGAACAAAATTAAAATCGTTCATCGATATTTTTATTACTTTTAATTTAACATTTTTCTTAAAATAGTCATAGTTCACATTCATCTCAACCATTGTTAAAAGTAGTAAACAAAAGAAAACTGTTATCCGGAGGACGCTTTTAGGGGGGAGGATAGGAAGTTTGGGGGAAAGCAGCTATGGAGGATGGGAGGATTCTGAGAATGAGGGAGAGGACGCACTAGATGTATGGTTGCTTGTAGAAAAGCTTTTTTGCGCCAAACGGTGAAAAATTATTTGCACGCCAAAAACGAAGCGCATTTTCAAATGTATTGCACTGTCGTATAAACGGATTTCCAAAGAGAGTATACCTTGGTTATGGACGATCTTTCTTAATAAAAGGATAATACCTTGATATGATTTATTAATATTTTTTATTTCTTTATATGATTTACTCATAATTACGTTTTATGAATCTAATTATTGACTAGAAATGAATGTTGATTGTCTGAAAACCATGAGAGCGTTGAAGAGCTGAATTTTTCACAGGCACAATCTATTTACAATTAATTAAATGGTAAAAACTAATGTTTTAAATTTTATCACCCATTAGTTTGTTAAATGAAATTTAATATTTTCACTGTGTAATGCAATGAACCTAGAAGACTCATTTTGATTCGTAATGGAAACTAAAAATGGCGTTTTAATCGGAAAGCAAATTCGATCGATGTTATAAATTTATTTCTTGCAATTTGGATGTATTCATTGTGAAGTATTTTGATTTTGATACAATTAAAAATGAATTTGAATGCTTATAATTTTTTTAATGTATAGAGCTAAATTTTAAAATAACCGAAAATTTAAAAAGGTGGTAAATTATCCTTTAATTTTTTTACCTTATGTAATAAATTAGTGTTATCGATCATTTAAAACATTTTTTTATAACTTCATGTTATTTGCTATCATTTGTATTAGCAATAAGATATCCATATTTTGTGATTTAAAAATGGCAATTATAAAAATTCATTACCTCTTGTAATTATTTTAAAAATTTGTATTGTTGAAAAAATACATTAAATAAATTAAAAAATGAATAATTTAAAAATGAATTTTAAATTATTCATTTTTTAATTTTAATATTGTGCCATGATAAACACTTAAATATTTGTTTTAAAATTGAATAATTCATATTTACAAATATATATATTGTAAAAATATATACATGTATTTGAATTCTTTTTGCTATGTATGATATTTGCTATGCTTTTGGTGAAAAATATGGCTTATTCTCTGTTAAGGGTTTATTTCCTGTTAAGATCAAACATGCTCAAAGGACTCATCAAACTATTCTATGTAATAAAAACTAATGTTTGTTTTGTTTAAACAAGATTTATATTGAATTAAAAAATAATTATGCATAAACTGATTATTATGACATGATTGTAAAAAGTGCCTTTTTTAATACATATATTTCTAATTTTTTGTTTTGTTTCTTAAATACTTAGTAAAAATTTATCTGCATATCAAAATTTAATTCCTCAATTGATGCCCAAAATCAGAGTTTTGATAAAAAGTTGAAAAACTAAATCTGAAAAGGTAATATAATCTATTCTTTCTAATTATATGGTTGGTGTAATAACATTTTAAGAGCAAACTTACAAAAAATTCATATATCTTGTATATTTTAACTATTTTCTCTCATATTAATTTGTTCAAAATGTAGAATTTTCTACTTTTGTCATAATGCTCAGAAGTAAAAAAAATTTAAATTCAAAAAAGAAAAACTAGTTTTGAATTTCATATGCTAATCTTAGTTTATTCTAAATTAGTACAACAGAATTATGAATTATATTATTTAAAAAATCATTCGCTTTACATAGTTAATAAGTCATATTTACATAACACTTACATTTTCATAGGAAATTTTTCTTTATCTCAGTTTGATTTTGCAATAATAATTCATAAATTATAAGTACTTTGCTTCACAAGTTTTCATTATTGTAATGTATATTAGTTAATGAAACCTTTAACTAAATGAAAAGCATTTGCTCCACATTAAATGCTAACTAATATTATTTTAAATGATTCAAATGATAAATAGATAAATACTAAGTGAGTGGTGAATATTTTTGTTAAAAAGAATTTTGTGTAAAAATGATGAAGGTTGATGAAAATCCTTAAAACCTATAAAACATATAGTTTAAGTAAGGTTTCTGACTGAATTATTAAAAAAAAGTGGGAGGGAACCATTTCTATGAAGATGTTGAATTAAATGTATGTTGTAGAAAAATAGAATGGAAACATTTTTTTTAGAATAATGGTCATTACAATGGTAAAATGAATTTTAACACTTGTTTATGTTATGTTGAAAAAATTATTTACTTAGAATCAATAATAAAATTTAACCTTAATCCCTGAATCAAATGATTTGCAAATTCATTTGTTCATTAGGCAATTTGATAACTTGGAGAATAGCTTTTAAAAACAACTTCCATTGTACCCATTACAAAAACGTGAAGAAATGTTAATTTCCAAAAATAATTTGGTGTAGGTTCAATTCACCTTCAGTAAAAGTTTTAAAGCTAATGACACAAGTCAGTTGAAACTCTGAATGGTTTAACTTATGTTTATCAATTGAGTCAATAAAAGAAAATAGATGGTGATTGACTAAAGACCGATTTTATTCATTACAGAAAAAGGGATGGGCAGAGAATGAGAAAGATCACAAATTATGCTTTTATTAAATTATGTTCAAATTATGAATTATATGAGGAAAACATCAACATTTTGTGTAGTTAAAACTTTAATTGCAAATTTTGATACATTGTATCAAAGCACACACTTTCAACCTTTAAAGCAAGTTTGAAAATTTTCCCCTTTTTTGCGTTAGGCATCTTTTTTTGCAACACATGTTAAAGTATGGGCATAAATATAGGGATCTCTTTAATCTGCCATCAAAGTCATTCCCCCCCCCCCAATGTGTTTTCTCCTGGCAGATAACAAGTGGTCAAGAGCAATTACATTGGTATTGTTGATACCAGTTAAGATTAATTGATTAACCATCAGAATAAGTAATAGGATTCGATTGAACAAATTAAAACACAATGCTTGTAAATTTGCCATTATAGGATATCTCCTTTCCAAAAACCCAAAGAACTGCTCCACTTCGGGCTCCTTGGTTTTTTCTGTCATTTCTCCTGATAAGTTTTCCAATATTGTTTTAACGATGGTACTTGAAAGTCATATCAACAATTTTTGAGACGAATTGATTTTTTTTTATTTTAAAAAATTCTTTCATTTTTTAACAACTTAAGTCAACAATTTTTGATAAGATTATGTGCCATAAATCCCACTATGGGTTTGAAGGGTATATACATTACAGCTTATTTTCATCAAATGCCTAAAAGCAAGTTCAGTACGTTTTCAGAAAACAAATGTAGATTATTCAAAGAACAGTAGTTGATTAGAAAAGATATTTAGAAATTTATAGAACAATCAAAAATCCATACTATACATTCAACAATATTGTAACAATATAAATACATAATTGGCAGCTGAACACAAATGCTAAATAGATAATCAGGCAATAAATATTAATTTTAGATTTTTAGTGCAGTCTGATCATAACTAAACATGTTCATCATGCATGACATGGCTAGAGCCCAATATGGACATGTACTCTAATGTTAGCTAAAACTATTTAATATATTAACACAGCGTTCCCTAAACATTTTTTTTTTCGCATTGAAAATACATTTACGTTATAAGGATGATTATCATTAAACGTATGATTTGAAATAATTAAGTTTGTACCAGCCACTTTCGGTGATCGGCTGGTCCTTCTATCATGGATTTAGTATTACTTTTAGCATGCATTTATTATCAATTAATTATATTGTATTCGCAATAAATATAATTTTGGTTAAATCAATGCATAAATTGCAAGAAAAGAACAAGTTTTATATCGTAAATTATTAAAAAAAATATTTGCTTTTTAGCATTTTATGAGAATTGCTGTTTAAGCAAACTATAAAGCATAAATAATTAACATAATGTTCAAAAAGAATTATCTTGCAATTGACTGAAGAATTAGTTAATGATTGAGCTAAGTGAATTTATTAAAACTAATAGGAAGTTAATTTTTGAATTTTCTTTTATTCCATGTTAAAAAAACCGGTAAAATAAAATAAATCAACTGTTTTTATTCGAAAAAAAAAGCTATGTTTAATACCTAATTTTTAATTGTATGTTAATCTAAAATAAATGACATAAAACACAAAATTAATTGAAAAGAAAATAAAGCAGATTTGTATCTACAATCATATTATAGGAAGACAATGTTGTAGATTTTAAATGTTTAGTCTTATATTAGCTTTCACAAATTAAAACAACAATAATATGCAAATAAAATTGTATTTAATATCATTGCATTGTGCTCATATAGAAGTATAGTTTACTAAATCAATGAAAAATATCCATACTAATATTTTAACAAATATTAAGATAAAAAAAGAAAAATATTAAATGAAATTGAAAAAGAGATAACAAAACTAGATTTTAAAAGAGTGCAAATTCGTTTTTGATCATTATACGGAATTTTAAAAAATGCTGGAAATTTGTTAATTTTTTTAATTAAAATTTTCGAAAAACCATATCTTAATATTGCTATCCAAGAAATAACTGTCAGCCAAATTTAGAAGCTCTAAGTTTAACAATCTGCCTCGAAAGACAGAAATTATCGATAACATGAAATCTATTAATTTTATTATGTTAAAAGTATGAATAATTTAGCAAAAAAAAAAAAAAAA
>JAOUZG010021824.1:0-28002 GCA_026289955.1 Argiope argentata
GTCGGTTAAGAACAGTTTGAATCAGCATGATGAACTCGAATCCAAAAGATGAAAAATAGTACGTTCAATTAGCGGATTAGTTTATATTAAATCGTGCTCATGTGCTAAACATTTCTACAAGAGCCATGCGGTGCTTTCTGGATGATGCCCAAAAAATTAAAACAAACCGCATGTGGCACTTCTAACAACTTTTGGTGCTATATATTTATTAAATGAGTTTTACATTTAAGTCAAGTCAGATGGGCATTTCCTGCAGATTTTGATAAATTGATGATAACATTCAATAATAATTGCATCGGCTGTTAGGAAATAAAATATAATTTGTGTATCTCGTTCAAAGAAGTGTTGCTAATTTTAGGAGACAGGAAAATCATATTTTTATTGGAATTCTAGCCGCCTTTGGCGACCAGTCGGTCTGCCAATATTAATGCCGACTAAAGGTTTAAATCATTTTTGATATAACTTGATCTCATAATAAGTTTTACAGCAAAATATTTTTAAGTTTTAAATAAATTTAAATTACGTTTAAATATTTTAAGTTCAAATAGCTGACCTACTTTTACCAGTATAGCTTTAATATTACGTTACTTCGTTGAAAGAAGATGCTTTTTTATTTCGCATGATTCATTAAAATGCGGAGATAAATTACAATCACGAAGGCGAATTCTTTGATTTGCGCAATATATCTTCTTCACATGAGTAAAAGTAACAATTCAAAACATGTCTTAGTGTTTTAAAAATTTTAAAAAAAAACGCGATTGCAAAAATATTTTACTTCTACTTAATATCAATTGGTTTTTGTTCGTCGTTTCTTTGAAATGACGTCATCTTCAAGCTCGATTAAGATTTCTTACTTTTAAATAATTAATCTCGCTCTCAGAAGATCATCGTTTGGTGCTTTTCTAAAAATTCTTTTTCAGTTTTAACTGTCGCACTTTTGTAATATATTTTTACTTTGCATTTTTATTTACTTTAATTCTTTAATGGAATTGTTAATTTTGATATTGCAAACGATCAAGAAAAATTTTATCTTGCATTTACGGTTTAAAAAATATCACATTTCCCATTTGTTTCATTTCATATAATCACGTGATGAAAATTGTATTTTTCTGTTTTATTTTTGGTAATAATTAACTTTTTTAAAAAATCAGAACTTCTGAAAATATGATGGCACCATTTTATTAAAAGTTGAATTTTTTTGAGATTTTTTTTTTTTTTTTTTTTTTTTTTGCGAAAAGAATTGTTGAAAAAAAAACGATTAAATTAAATGTTTAAAAATTCATTGAAAATAGAGTTTTAAACCGTAGTTCAAAACATTAGTATCATTGAAAAGCTAATTTTTTGAGCTTTAACGTGATGCAAAAATTAATTTTGTGCTATTATATTTTCAGAAGCTATAGCGAAAAAACGTTAAAATTTGGCTTATTTTTTAATTAATTAAAATTTTAATTAAAAATTCAAAAAAAGGGCTCCGAGGTGCACATTCCCGCCCCTCAATGTATACATATACCAAATTTGGTAGCTGTAGGTCGAACGGTCTGGCCTGTACAGCGCCAACACACACACACACACACATCGTGCTTTATTATAAGTAAAGATGAAACAAATAAGATGGACGAGACAGTCATTTGGTGTTATTTTATATAAAAGTTTAATTTTTTTTGTCATTGCTTCCTCGGAAACATGTATATAAGTTAATTCTGAGAAAATGATGAAATCTTAATATTACTAGAATGCCATGCAGTTTATTTTTTTTACATGTAATAAAAATTATGAAAGCTATTTTATTGTGATTCAATAATACAAATACATGAACAAATAATTAAAGCATAAAAATCTTTTAAATGATATGGATAAAGATTAAAATAAATGGGGTAAAATTTAATAATATACAATAGAAAAGTTTTAATATAAACTCAAATAGAAAGAATTTACAAATAAATAAATAGGGACTATTTTTTAGCTCCTTGCATTTTCTCAAATACAGATCAAAGCCTATCAAGGCATTACAAAATTATCATATTTCCGATTTTAAAATATGACTGATAAGTGGTATATTCCCCTGTTTAAGAGTTTGAGGATATATACTAATAATAAAGTTGAAAGCGTATTTCTTCTCCACAGACTACACTGGAGGATTTAGAGCTGCCAGATTTGTACATATTCCTTTAGAGCATTGGAATGCTCAGCTTGGGGAATTTAAAAACTAAACAAAATTTTTATATTTTTTATTATATATTATATAAACTCCAAAAAACATATAATTCCCCCAAAAATAGCTGCATGAAAATAAGCTTTACACAATTCTAAAAATTATCATTTTAATGATATCAATTCAATAGTTCAATGAATTTTTCTTGAATATTGGCAATTTTTGAAAAAAAAAAAAACATGTTTTTCTCTTTAAATTTCCTACAAAAAAATTATAAAGTTACATTACATTTCAAACCAACTTCATTCTTTCATCAAATATTGAAAGCTGAAGAAAAAAAATTATATTATTCTGTTTAATATAAAACAAATGAAATAATGATGTTGAAAAATTTATAAGATAGATAAATCGGATATCTACGTATATAATGACACTATCGTATTATGTTGCCTATTACTATTAGAAAGGTTATGTCTGCAATAAATAAAACTTAATTTGGTTAATTAAATAATATGATATTAATATCAGACAGTTTGAGGGAAGCATTAACATAATGTTTTATCTAAATGATTCTTCTGAAATAAAATATAATCAGTTATCCTTGGGAACCAACTGGTCACATGATTGATTAATTTATCTATTCATATTTGAGAATTCTGGGTAAAAGAAAGCTTTATCATTTTAAATTCTTTTTTATTCTGTGTAAAAGAATTCAGTACATAAATATTCTTTTATTATTTTATTTTTCAATCACCAATCACTACTTTTGTTAATTTGGCATTGTTATTAAATAGGGAAAGATTGCACAGAATGTTACATGAAGAAAAAATGTTAATGTGAATTTCATTTTGAAGTGATTGCAGTATCAAATTCAGTTTATATAAAATTATGTTACCTTTTTTTTCATCAAGAGATGAGAGGTGGAAAAAATTGCACCATTAGTTACATTTCTATAAATAAATTTCTATTTTTATATAAATAAAAAAGTAAAGTTTTGTATTTGCAATTAAATTTTCATCTGCCATTAAGAATGTTTATGTTATAGTTAATTTGATTTTAATAATGAAGCTCATTGTGTTTAATTCTGTTGAGGTAAACTGAGTGGTGTAAATCCACATTATGCGATTATAAAAAATTGTGATAAGCTCTGTCATATGAGGTACAGTGTTATATAATAAAATAATCACACTGTTACTTACATAATTTGTCCTATTGACATATTTCAAACGTATGTATTTCATAAGTAAATTTTATTATTTTTAATAGCTCAATTTTTTATTTAAATATTTTCAAATAAAATTATAATTTGTTTACATATATGCAAAACATTCAATTAAAAAAATTCTCTACATAAGTATGCAAACATTTTAAAAGAAAGCTTACAATATTTATTTTCATTATTCGCAATTTTATTACATTTACTTTCATACAGTTTTAGATATTTAAACATGAATTTTTTGAAAGGAAGAAAGGTAGGCATGCATGAAGTATTGATGAAGTTGTTGTCTTCATATGAAAGGTAAAGAAATAGTTGGCTTTTTGTGAACCTTGCTTTAGCTTTATATATTGTTACAAAAGTCACTGGGTTTGCTTTTAGTGGGTGTATGGTGTGGAAACCCAATCAGCAGGCCTCATTAAAAAATAACAAAGACGTTTACTTACACAAAGAACAAGAGCACAAAGAGGATGAATACACAGAGGACAAATATGTACAGCTGAGAAAAACACACAGCAGAACACTACAAAACACAGTAGCCCACAAGTAGAAATTGACCACAGCACACAAAGTGGGCAGACAGATTCCAGCAGGAGAAGGGATTCTCGCAGCTTCACTCTATGGTTTCTCGAAATGGCTGAAGTTCACTCTGTCTCCTCGCTTTATCTGCCTACTGTCTACCACACGACCGGCTACTTCACACACTACACGTCACTGCTTCCACAGTAGACAACAAGACTCGGCACACAGAAGTTCAGCAATCGCTTGAGCTTCACACAATGTTCCGCTGTTGTTTCGCCATCCTCTAGTTACTTGTCTTCTACTCCAATTCCGCTTCTTGCTCAATACAACTCTCACACATCGCAGGAAATTTCGATTACCACCGGTAATCGAAATTTCTGCGCATTTGTCCGGCGGCAGCATATGTATATTTAAATTTTCGAGGGACCGGTATTTTCTAGTGTAGCATCCTCAGTGCCATAAGCGCCTTCAATTCTGAAGTATGCCTTGTTTATGATGGATTCTGCATCTTTTTACTGACTTTACTTTGTTTTTATTACTTGTTTTATATTCTACTCTTCGTTTCAGTACTCTAAGGTGACCACTTTTCGTTGATTTTATCTCAATGAGGGGCGACTCGCGGAAGGATGCGCGCTTTTCGAAGCATAAGTGGAATTTACTTTATTGTTAAGTATTAACTTCTCTTTCATCTCACTCCTATTTTGCTGAATTAAACTTATCCTAACGCATGTGCAAAAGTGCGGAGGGTTTTAGAGTCCTCTGGTTAACAATATGTTATTCACTTTATCTTGTTATATAAAAAATCAATTATTTCATTTCAATTTCTAACATAGTTACCATGACAATCACATTATATTAATTTGTTATTTTTGGATAGAATTGAAATTGAGCATTCACACTGTTAGTCGATATAATTTAGAAATAATAAAGTTGGTTATATAACAATTGGATTTACAGTAGAGAAGAAAGGAATGAGAATGAATCCTCATCATTAATTTATTGCTTAGATAATTTCCTTGGAACTTTTTTTTAGAGCGTCAATTGAGAAATAAATACTAATGGCTTGGTTAGCGGAAATGGTTTTGTGCGCTCTATGGAAAATGTAGTGTGACTAAGATCCAACTCATAATAATACTATGATTTTTAACTTCGATGAACCCATTGTAGTTTTTTTTAGTTGAATTTTTTCATGTGCAAAATATTTAAAAAACAAACATTTTTTTAAAAATCAATTCCTATTTAGGTTAACAAAGAAAGATTTTATATTAGTTACCTTCCTTAAATAATTACAATCATTGTTATTGTTTTCGTGTTCCGCTTTACAACGGTATTTACGGGTGCAGTAGCTTCTGGTTGTATGGATTCCTGAGCACCCTTGGGCATAAGTCTGACTTCTAGCTCACAGACGTCACAAACCCTTTTTAGGGGCGAACTTCATTCATGCATTTTATTCATTCATCTACAGATCGTAATTTAGATCTGGAAAATAGAATGATCACCCCTGACCCTGTACCTCCCAGCGATATTAATCTCGACATGTGATCACGACAGATGTAACGTTCACCACACACACACACGCACGCGCGGAGAGTCTTCGGCTGGTTGGTTCGATCTCGCAGCTCAAGGGAGGCGAATCCAACACCCTACCAACCAGGCTATCTGGTCTAATAATTACAGTTACTATAAATAATTAACCAAATATTATACTCGCTTTGAATTTTCAATGCCAGTTGAGGCAATGAAAAATGCGTGAATTTTCTACGCCAGTTGGGGTAATACAGATCAGAAATTTTATTATTAAATTTTATTATTTTAATTCGAAAGTACTTCAAAATGAATTCGAAAATTCTATGGATTAACAACCAACTGAGTTCGTTACTTATTTGGCCAGTGGGTAAATGAAGAATTTTGGCGTGAAAGTTAGTTTTTAATTAATGAATAAAATATTGATGAATTGATATTTCAAAAAACTGTACTAACATCAAGTGTCCTCCATTACGAACTTGCGTGGATGAATAAAAAGAGTGGATGAATTTCATTATCGATTGAAAATTTGAACAAGATATATATATAAAGAGAGAAAGGAAGAGAGATAGAACTAATAGATGGAATTGGGAAAAAAAAACAGTATCGTAATTGTCAAGAATTTTATTTTGAGATTATTACGAATCCTTATTTCCGAGTCCGAAAACCCCTTCATAATTTCCCGGGTCTGAAAGCGGTCTATATCGATATGCCTATGAACATGCTCCTCAAACAAGCTTTAAACTAGATGTATGTAATTTTGCATGTGGTTATTTCACAAATTTTTTCGATTTCTATCAAATTTGGTCCATGTGAGAAAGTTTCGGGAGACCGTTCTTCTTCATATGTCAAGTCGATCGTACTATGAATTGTGGTAGTAAGAATTATTCATTGATAATACAAAGAAAAACGTTATTTTAAACTACATGTAAAATAATGTCCTTCAATCTAATATAGGACTTATTTATTTTAAATAAATATGCTAAAAACCAAAATTAATTAATTTTTTTCGAGGTGAACTTTTTATTGAATTAGGAATTATCGGGTGTGTTACTTATATTTTCTTTAAACATTTTTTTAGGTAGATTCCTATAAGAAGATCACCTATTGCATTGATTCTTATGACAAGAAGAAAAAACTTTGCATTTTTTAGCTGATCATGGTCCCTAGAATCTAACACCCCCCTTCATTCGTGCGCATGCGCGTGTGTATATAAAACACATATTTTTTAATCAGAGTCATGGTCGAAGAGAGGGGAAACACTTTGAGGCATAATTTATGTACAAGCAAGACGTGACAAGCACGTCAATCCACATTGCGGACAATAGCGTAAAGAGCAACACAAATATTTTTACGGTGGATATATACTGAATCTCCAGAAAAACTGGTATAGCAGGCAGGGCCCGACTTAGCCAAATTGGGATCAGGGGCAAAAACTTCTTTGCCCCCCTCTGCTTTACTACCTTAGTAATGAAGAAGATTCATTAAAGAAGGAAACGTAAAATAAAATTTATGTTCTATTTGGAAGGAAGGTACTTATGTGAGGACCCCAGGTAACTGCCTCATATACCCCTGCCTTAGTCAGGCCCTGATACCAGGTCGTATGCAAATAATAGAGGTGTGTCAACCAATTAGCGTAACTCGATGCGGCAGATAGTGCCTATATAAGACAACAGGTGTCTGAGAAGGCAATTGCACCGATTCTTGCTGTTAAGATTTAAGTGGTTTTTAACGGTGACTCATCGATGGCTCACGAAAGAGGGAACAGAGCATTTCCGATGTGGAGATGAAATTTGGATTTTCTCGCCCAACCATTTCTAGGGTGTACCGCAAATAACAGGTTTCCGGTAAAACTTCAAATCTCAGACAGCGGTGCGTCTTGAAAAAGGCTTTGATAGAACGAGATCAAGGCTTGTCATGCCCGAAAAGAATCGTTACACGAGATAAATGTCCAACTCTTACTCAAATTGCTTCGGATTTGAATGCAGGCCAATTAAAAAGTATCAGCGTAAAACTATGCAAAGTAACCTAATTGAAATGGGCTTTCGAAGCCGCAAACTATCTCGTGCACCATTGGTGACTCAACGACACAAAGCTTAGCACCTTACTTGGGCTCGCCAACGCTGCCATTGGACTCTTAATGATTGGAAAAACGTTGTCTGGTCTGAGGACTCACGTTTCCAATTTTATAGAGTAGATGGCTATATACGGGTACTGCTAATTAATATATAAAAAAGAAATTTTAATAATTTTCTTATACGATTTGATATATTGGTCATTTCAGAAACTCGAGACTATCACTACATAATGAATGAATAATTTTAGCCCATTTTCCAATTTTTTTGTTAGGTCTTTACTTTGTTTCATCAAATGCATATTTTTTAAATTTTTGTTATTTTAATCCGCATTGCTTTGTTTCAAAACGGGTATTTATTCTTAGTTCAGTTAGTTCATTTTTTGCGGCTTATCTGGCGGTTCTGTGCTTTCTAATCTCATTGATATTCAGAACTTTGTATACCTTTAAATAGAATGTAAATATCTCTTCTCTTATCTTTCATCTCATTCTTGTTTAGGTAAAATCAACGCCTTCTGGTGCATGGGCATCAGTGGAGGTTTTTCGTGTCTGAAAATAGAGAGTACGTGAAATTGATAAGAATTTACAGAATTCATTCATTCTTTTTTAAAATATTTTGTTAGAAATAGTTTTTTTTAATATAATAAGGGACATTTCATGGTAAGAATCAAATTACCATGATATAAATTCTTTAAACATTCTGCCCATGTGAAGGTGATTTTTTTTATTAGGCTTGGTAAGCTACAAGTTTATGCAATTTTGATGACACTGAATAATTTCATAAATTTTCATGCAGTACTACTTCCTAGTTTGTAGTATGCTACAAATGCTTACTGTTATTGTCAATATTTTCTTATAGCTGTTTTTTTTATTTTATTTTAGTAAATTATTTTTCTGTTATCATTATACGATATTATTATTGTCTTATTTTGGTTGTTAGTGAACAACATAAAAATAGAATTTTACATTAAAAGAAAATAGATTATTTCATTCTTAAATACTCCGTCAATAAGTACGTAATTTTATACTACACGTTTCATGAATAAATTTGGATAATCAGTTCTGAAAAAAGTCCACCTGGACACAGTACATAATTTATTGAATATGTTAAATAGTATGTTTGAAAAAATTGGATAAATGTTTACAAAAATCATGCTTATCTGAAACCTAATGATTGGAAATTATTTTGTTTTTGTTCTATTTTCTAACCATTAAACTTTTTATTCTTCATTGATTTTCTAAAAAAGTAGAACACGATTTTTTGCACGCTATTAAGAACTACTATGTAACTCATACAACTAAAGAATTAATGTACTATAAAATTGGATATACCTAAAGCGATGAAGAATTGCAGGTGTTTGGAGACTGTAAAGAATATATATCCTTCTCCTACTGAGTTCTGTATGGCTGCTTTGTTTACTGTGGTTATTGTTAGCTACCAATTACAACTTGTGGGCTGCTGATTGCTCTAAATGTAATGTTATGTATTGTTTGTGTACATTTCGGCTGTATATTTGTTGTTTGCATATTCCTATTAATAAAGTCGTCAATTGTTACAGAGGCCTGTTGTAGTGGGTGTATGTAACAACAACCACATACCCACTACAAGATCTTGCGATAGGTTGCTAATTTTAACCAGTAGACCGATATGACTTTTTTTTTACATATATGAAATCTCACAACCCTTAAATATATCACCCAGAGTTACCTATTTCCAGAATTGAAAGAAAAAAACCCCCCTAATAATGCATTCTCTGTGGGAGAATTTTCAGATAAGGTTTGCCAACCAAAATAATAATTGCAATAATTTTTCAGTTCAAATGAAGGTTCATGACCCTTAGATATGCCATCAAGAGAATCCTGCCTTCCTTCACATTCTATTTTCAAGAGAAATAAAAAAAAAAAAACCCAAGCTCATAATGCATCATATATAGAGAAATCGAACGATAGAGTTCACCATCCAAAATTACTGGATTTGTGTTTTGAAAAAAAGTTTTATTTCATATGAAAGCTCATGACCTCCTAGATCTGTCATCAAGGGTCGCTTGCTTCCCACTATTCTCCATTTCCAGGAAATCGAAACTAAACTATACAGTATACACTGTATAATGTATGTATTTCCATTTCAGAAATACATACACCATACAGAGAAATCCTACGGTGCAATTCATCACCCTGAATTATTAAACAGATCTCAAAACATTTAGTTTCAAGTGAAAGCTCATGACACTTAGATATGTCATTATGAATCGCCTATTCTACCAATATTTTCTGGAATTTTTTTTACATATAAAAAGCTGCCATTATACGAAAATCATGTGTTAAAGTTCGTCACCCCACACCATTGGATCCATTTCAAAATGTGCTACGAAAACTCATGACTCCTAGATATATCATCAAAGGTTATCTGCTCTAACCATTCACCCCACCTCTTTTTTGAAAGAGACAGAAAGATCTTTAAAACATACTACTAAACTGTAAATTCTTAATGTAGAAACAACTGTAAATTCTTAATGTGAACAGAGTTCCGAAGCTACAACTACAGCACCGACTTCAAAACTTTTTACTTTACATGAATGATAATGACTTCTCGGTATATCTTCAATGGTCATCATTGCTTAATTTCCATTATGGCAGATGTAAAATAATATTTGGAGTGTGGCCTTAGCCTTAACAATTGGAAAGATTTCACCTATCAGAGTCGATTTGAAAATTTCGTCGATTTGAAACATTGCTAATCAGTCAGAATGCTCCAACGTTATTGTCCAACTCTTACTTATATTACTGCAACTATTATTACACTTGTGTTATAATAAGATGCAATTCACTAAGAAGAAAGTTAGGCGACACGAATAAATTAAGCTTATTAATATTAATCATCTTCAGCGCCCATATTAATGGCCTTAATAAAGTAATATCACACTGTTTTAGTCTATGACTACGTATTAACGATATAGATTCTGATTAGTTAGCTACGCTGGCAAAATGGCGAACTTAATTGGAGAGAAAAATTTGAAAGATCGATCCAGTGGTCTCCGTTCTCTTTAAGTTTATATAGCAATATTAACATTCTATAATGATATATATAGTTATGTTGCTGTGCGTTGTTTCTAATGTTATGCAAGCCATCTGACGAACCGTCAATGATTTTAAGCCGAGAGAGCATCGCTTGTTTCAGTACCGCCATCTGGGGCCAAAAGTACGACATAACTACTCATGCGTCACAATCCTTTCTAAGGGGCGATTTCATTCATATATCGCAGTTTAGATTTTAATCAGAGAACGATCACCTTTGATCCAGTACCTCCAGTGGTACTGTCCCGACTTGGAGGACTTCGTGGTCATCACACATATACGGGCGGGGTTCGAACTTACTATCCAAGGAATACGAATCCAACGTCCTACCAACCCAGTTATCCCACCATAATATATAGTTATAATCTATTTTATATAACTATTCTTTAAAGTCATCTACACATTTGAAGGTGGAAAAGCAAACAATAGTTGTTGAATTATCTAACAACTGTAAACTTTCATACAAAATAAAAACTGGCAAAATCACTTTGTTAAAAATTTTATTTAGGGGTTGTGGCAGACAAATATTTCTCAGGGGTTTTCCCTTGCAGAGAATGTACAGTGATGTAATGCTTTTGAAATATCTCTCGGAAATGGATGGTGGTTTAAGAATGGTCCCAGTGATTTGGTGTTAAAATCATTTGGCCGTCTTATGACCACGGTGATATCAATTTCATAGGAAACAAAAATACCTGCAAACAGTACAGTGTTTGTGACTGGAAGGATGGTTATTAGGTCTTGCTAATTATTTTATATATAGATAATAGCCTATAATAGATGTAGCAGAAAAAGACTGGTACTTCATTAAAATCCATAAATTTTAACAAATGCTATCAAATATATCTCCTTGATCGAGTTGAAATATCTCAATTAGTAAACGATAACTTTTTTGAAAAGGATATTGTACAGTAGATTATAAATCTAGTGGAAAGGGAAGGGGGCTAAGAAAATATCCGCCAATACAACTGGAGCTTTCTGCAATGTCGACAATTTTTAATGCGATGCAATTTACAGGGGAGGTTTAATGAAACTACCTTTTCACAGACGGTATAATTATTTAATTCTTTTAAATGATAACGCCAGAAGTAACATAGAAAACATAGCCTACACACTAACAGAAGCATCAACAAAATTTCTCTTTGAAATTGAACTTCTAATGAACAGAAATCTTTTATTCAATTCCTACAATTAGTAAACACTCACATCTGCCTATATATATATATATATTGTTCAAATTTTCAATGGTTAATAAAATACTTTTTATTCATCCATTCACGTTTAAATATATATATTTTTAACCTGTAGTGGATGACACTTGATGTTAAAACAGTTTTCTCAAATATTAATTTTTTATTTATTAATTAAAAATTTACTTTCCCGTCAAAAATTTTCATTTCTCCACTGCTAATTGAGTAAGACTTTAGCTTGTATTTTCCTCCACGCTAATGAGATAACGCTTAAGCGATCGATTATTTCAAACGATTCTGATTTTTTTCTTAGTGTTTAACACATTTTAAAATTAAACATTGTTAATTCATAGCTTTTTCGGATTTATCTTGAATTAAAATAAAACAGAATAAGGGAAATAAAAGGCTTCTAATCTGTATCGCGTTACCCTAACTGGCGAAGAAAATTCACTCATACGCAGTGCGATAGGATTATATTCAACGGATACAGACTTGTTTCTGTTTTGGCCATACATAATTTTTTGATAAAATATTTATATTAATTGCAATTATTTCATAAAAGGTGACTAAAATAAAATTTTTCTTTGTTCACCTATGTAGGAATTGACTTAATTATATATATATTACTTATTTTTCTTTAAATCAAATCTTTCAAAATTGCTGAAGGAAGCTTATATCGATTTTTAATAATGAAAACCACTTATGTAGAAAATGTATTGCACTCTCATTAAATCAAATAAATACGAATTTCTTTTATTTATTATAAAAATAAGATTTTAACATGAATGCGATGATTTGAAAAAAGAAAACACATTTTTAAAATGGTAGAAAGGATGTTGATCAATTTCCTTTTCTATATTTTATGACTGTGACTTCTAATGTCGCTCAGAAGAATGATTTCAGTTCCAAGCGTGACTTCTAATGACACTCTGAAGAATTACTTCAGCTCCAAGTTACTGGTAAATCAAATTAATAACAACCCACTTATTTGTATCTAACATCGCAGGTATTTGTATATCGGAAAAGATGGTCCATCACAAAAGGTGGTATGATAAAAAATCACAAAACTGACGTTAAGTTTATAAAATCGTTTCCATAGATTATTACATAGATCTCTACAAACACAACACAGCTTTTAAAACAAAGGGCGTTTGTAGTATGTATGCTAATAAATAAAGAGGAATTTGAGTGAATAAGACAGCCATATCGTTATCTATTAATTAATATTTAAGTGTCAACGTTAAAGCTAGAGTGTTATTGCGTCTTTTAGATAACGAGATCTTTCACTGTGCCCTTTTGATTGAGAAAAAAATAACACTTTTGTAAGATAATGCGTCATTCAATGACGCTTGAAAAGAAATTAACAAATACATAAAGATATAAAATATGTGTAGAGATCGTCACATATCCAAATAACATGGGTTAAAAACAGGATCTGCATCTGAAATAAATGCATTACTTTAGGGACTATAAAATTTTGGTTCTTTTTATGAATGATAATGTATATGTTACATCTTTATATAACTTTCCATTGAAAATCTTTTGCCAAATATATCGAATTCAGACAAAAGAATACTTTTTCTTTTGTCTGAATTCGATAAAGTCAATTGAAATCAAATTCCCGAGGAAATGTTTTGCTGTATATACGTCAAGAACAGGGTTTTTCTTTTTTATGAATTCGATAATGCTTATTCATTGAACTTCTATGAGAAAAATCTTTACCGCATACATCACAAGAAAAAGGTTTTTCTTTGGTATGGGTTCGATAATGTACTTTCCAAGAAATTTTCTGTGCAAACTTTTTACAGCATATATCACAAGAATAGGGCTTTTCTTGTGTATGTATTCGATAATGCTTCTCCAAAGTACTTTTCTGAGAAAAACATTTGCCGCATAAATCGCAAGAAAAAGGTTTTTCTTGTGTATGAATTCTATAATGCACATCTAGATGAATCTTCCGAGCAAATTTTTTATTGCATACATCACAAGTAAAAGGTTTGTCATTTGTGTGAGTTTGATAATGATTATTTAAAATGTTTTTGTGTGAAAATCGTTTTTTGCATATATCACAAGAAAAAGGCTTCTCACCCGTATGCGTCCGATAATGCTGGTACAAACCCCATTTCCAAGAAAATTCTTTACTACATACATCACATGAAAAGATTTTCTCTTTTGTATGAGATCGATAATGAGCTTTTAAATTACTTTTCCGAGAAAAATCCTTACCACAAACATCACAAGAAAACTTTTTTTCGTTTGTGTGGATTAGATTATGGTCATTCAAACTACTTTTCCAAAAAAATTCTTTGCCGCATACTTCACATGAGTAAATTTTTTCTTTAGTATGAATCATAGAATGCTTCATCAAACGACTTCTCTGCGAAAAATTTTTATGGCATACCTCACAAGAATAAAGTTTTTCATTCGTATGATTCCGATAATGCCTAGTTAATTTATATTTCAGAGGAAATTCTTTGCCACATACATTACACGAATGAGGTTTTTCATCAGAATGATTTCGATAATGTCTTGTTAAATTATATTTCTTAGAAAATTCTTTGCCGCATACATCACAGGAATATGGGGTTTCAAGTTCAGGAATACAAGAATGATCTCTCAAATCCACTTTCTCGGAAAATTCTTGATTGCAAACATCACAAAAATAGAGTTTCTCACTAGTATCAATAGCATCATGCTCATTTAAATGGTAATTGTCAAAATTTTCATTATTGAATACATCAGAAGAAAGCGGGTTTTCGCTGTTTTGAGTACAATAATGCTTATTAAAGGATCCATCTTGTGAAACTACCTTACCACAGACATCACACGTGAATTGTCCGCCACCAAACCCTTTTTCAGTTTGTATATTTGTACCAGCCCTAATTTCCTTATTACATGCATCATGAATTAAGTGAGTTTCATTTTCTTTGACAGCAATCTCCATTCTCTGTCCGTAATTTTTGATTGAGTGTTTTTGTGTGTGTACGAGTACTCAAACTGAAAGCATGACAGCAAAAATATCTTCAGACACTATGGCAAAGAATATATGTACATATTCATCAAAATCCACTGCTTTGTTTAAAATCTGTCTTTACGTTGCATTAATTCGTCTCCAAAAGTCATCTGGAAAGAAAAAAAAATGTTTCGGTTTCATTTTATTTATCCATGAATTTAATCACAATGCAAAATGAATTCTTTGCTGTAAGAAAGGATACATACATTTTTTTAATTAATGGAACAAGTTTCCAAAACAGCTTAAAATCTATACTACCATTATAAATGAGAAAGTGCGGATGGTTGGATGATGATAGTCAGTCACGCCAGAACAACTGAACGAAACAGGATGAAATTTAGCACTGAGACAGATTATATGCAACTATTTATTGAGGTTAATTGAGTGGCTTATTTTTTATTAATTAAAAACTAACTTTCCCACCAAAAATCTTCATTTCACCTTCGCCAAATGAGTATCACTTCAGTTTGTTCCCCCCCTCCCCCCACGCGCTTATGAGGTAATGCTTAATATGTTTTCGACGAATTATTTCAAATAATTCTGTTTATCTTCTTAGTGTCTGATGCATTGGAAATTAAATTTTGTTAATTTATGAATTTTTCTCATTCATTTTGAAGAACTTTTGAATTACAATACAACAAAGTAAAAGAAATTAAAAATTTCCAATCTGTATCGCGTTATCCCAACTGGCATAGAAAATTCCTACATCTGCGTTGCTCCAATCAGTGTTGAAAATTCACTCGTGTGTAGCTTGTTATAACTGTTGACAACTGCATTTTCATTTGAATTAAAAGTTTAAATATTATGTGTATAATACTGTTATAGTTATCTCAATCTTGATCGATAAATAAAATAGACCTGACTTGATTTCATTTTAATACGCACTTGATTTGCTGCTTTGCTTTATTTCAGGTACACATTGCAAATAAATGGTTTTTAGGTTGATTGTGTGCTTTACCATGCGTACGAAGTCGCTGGTAAAAGCTAGTATATGATATAACTGTGCATTTCTCAATAGAATTTTAATTCCATGAATTTACCAAAATATTTGTAATGAAAATCATTTTTTTCTTGCTAAAAAGCAAATAATATTTCTGATTTTTTAATGAATATTTGGTGAAATTAACACTTATGAGGTACGTATAATGCATTTATCTGGAACCAAACAATCATTAAAAAAAAAGACTGAAGACATTTCTAGTATTTCAAATAACATTATTAAGACAGTTTTTTTTTAGAAATGAATATTGTTAAGATTAAACACATGTTAATTTTTGGACTGAAGATCCACATTAGATTCTGTTGTTTTAAGAAATAATGAGATGAGTTTTCAGCTAAACTAACTAAATAGATATTTAGAGTTGTTAGGCTATGAAGATATTGCAAGCAGATTCCTTTTTTTTTTAAAGTACAAATTCTTCAAATGATAAAATACTAGAATATCAATATCTTATCTAGAATAATTAATCAGGTTCCTGTATTTTTCATTCCATTAATTATTAGAATAATTATAAAACTCAGCACTTGCTCCCTTAATATTTTGCATAAATATGAATGCTGGACAATCTGGAGTGATAATAGGTAAATAAAGAAAAATATGAACACAAAGTTAATAAAATAAAAATTAACCTAAATAAGTATAAAAATGTTGAAATGTGAAACTAAATCGCTCATTTTATTAGAAGAAAAAGGTTTATTATTATTTGAAAAGTCTAAGCGTGAAAAATATATCAATCTATTATTGCAAGTCAAGAAGCATAATCCTAATAAGGAAGTAGCTATTACCACTGGAAATCTATTAAATGATAAAGCAAAGCTGTGCCTTATTTTTGTTAAAATTTGAAGCACATAAATGCTTTAAGAAAATTTTCATTTATAAAAGCATGTATTACATATACACATGTATATGCATATTTCAAGTAAGATTTGGGAACAAATTATTCAATTAAGTAATGTTTTTATGTATTTATTAATAAAGAGAAAAGGAAATCAGAATAAATTCAGAAAACTTGGAATAAAATAAAATTAATTTTATAAAAACTAGAAATTTTACCCAAGATTTAAATTCCTGCAAACATTATTCATGCATTCAAGAAGTGAAATATGTCACTACATGTACAATACAGAGGAGTTATAAGGATAGTACTAGAAGATAAAAAATATAAATTTCTACACTCTAGAGACCAGAAGACAGCAATTAAGTTTCATGGACTAGTTAGTGCAAAAAGTTTTATGGGGATAGTTAATTTCCTGTTTTTTTAAACTAATTTGTTGTATTATTTTTAAATGTATTTGCATTAGTTGCATTATTATATACTAATTAATTCAGCATCTTTTTTTCATTGAAAGTTCAAATTTTGTCAATATTAGCATAAAAAATTAACTTGGGATCACTGACAACTGCAAAGATGAACTTAAAATTTTTTGATGATGGATGATACATCTTTTAGAAAATAAAACTGGTTATGTTTTAATATTTAGTTAGATACTAAATTGTGATATCATCAATAAATGTTTTACATCCAACAAATTAAATCAAATTCAAGAGAAACTAGAAACAAAGAAATTGCATGCCTCATAAAGAATCTGAGAAAATTACATTTAT
Source organism: Argiope argentata (assembly GCA_026289955.1). Taxonomy (NCBI): domain Eukaryota; kingdom Metazoa; phylum Arthropoda; class Arachnida; order Araneae; family Araneidae; genus Argiope; species Argiope argentata. The sequence goes on from JAOUZG010021824.1 coordinate 17,369, forward strand.
AACTTCAAGTACATATAAGAAATTATTTTTTGGGGATGAAGGCGAGAGGGGGAATAAAATTCTAGAGGAGTAATATTACATTTGACAATGCTAATGAATAATATTTAATTTGCAGATTAAGAGCATACAAATAATATCTGGCTTATTGTTAAGTGCATAAAAGATTTTTAAAATATTGACAATCATGGTGCCACTAATTTCTTTATTAAAATCAGAAATAACATAATGGTAGTTAAAGTTGATGACAATGTCAAATGGAGGGGAAAAAAGATAAGATGAAAATATAATGTGTTGTACTAACTTTTTTTCCATTTTCCATCAAAATATAAGAGAATATTCTCAATTTCTGTATTCAAGCAGATAAATTTTATGACTATTAATATGAGTATATTTGAATAACTGAAACAACAATTTAAGCATTTATGAAATTTTAAAATTTGTTCAAAATTCAACAACAAATGTGAATAAAAACAGTCTTATCTTGAAAATAAAAATAGGTCCTAAAATCTTAAAAAGTTCCGTCACTTATCATTTTCTGTTAATCATATACTTATTTAAAGTATGCCATTAATAATGCATTTAAAATCACATTATGTCAAAGAAATTAATGGAAACAGTAGGCAAACAGAAATATTTTTTTTTAAATATCGCTTTTGTATGACGCAATTGGATACCAAAATATATATTAATGTGCAAGAACATCACACATTCCTAAAACCTGAATATTTTTAATTTTAATAATGAAGCTATTTTAACACAATCAAGAAATTTTGTAAAATAAATAAAAGAAAAGAAACGGGTTTGATGTGTATTTCTATCATCAACATATCATCACTATCATGTATTTTTACATTAAGATTTTAATCTATTAATATTCAGCATCTTTATTTGGAATTGGTTAACATTCTCATTAAAGCATTTTATTATCATTATTATTTTCGAAAAGGTTTATTCCTAAACACAGTTTTCTATTTGCCTATTCCCTGTATTTGTCAGATTTTAAAGTTCAAAAATGTGATCATGTTAATAAAACACACACACACACACATTTTTCTTTGATTTATTTTTAAGGTAATACAAGTAATTACAATTTTATTTATTTCACAGTTTTTTTAATTACATGTTAAAAGTTTATCAAAGATATAACCATTTTAAATTACTTTTTATAGATTGCTCGAATTATTTTATTATTATTATATTTTAACTTTTACTTATAGTTATCTTGATTCTTTTAACATACTTTAAAAGTGTGTTAAAATTTGTGTCTTATATTAAATTTTTCAATGATGGATAAAAGAATATGCATTTGTATAGTTGATTTGAACTTCATTAAAAAATTTACATTATTTTTATTAAAATTTCAAAAAAAAACATAATAAAATAGAAAATAAACAGCGTTATTCCATTAACATGAGGTCTTTATAACTTTCAAAACATTTGCATACAAAATTTATCACTTAAAGCTTATAAAAAATTAAACATGCATATCAATAACTTAACAGTAAAATATGTCTCACACAAAAGTTTCATATTGCAATAAAAATATCGTTTACCTGTCTCTTAAAATCAGAGCTATCGTCGAATTAAATAAATACATAAACAATTTCTACATCCAGACAAAAGATTCTATTTCAACTCTAATTAATAATTTTGTGATAATACTGAATTCTTCGGAAAGGCGAATCACAAAATGTTTACATTTTCGGCACACATTTGTTTTCTGATAAATAGCACACGGCTCAACGAAAATTATCCTTCAAGTACGGTTCAGCAAATCGAATCCAAAATGAACGAGGTAAACAGATTGAAAGACTGGTACCCTCCTATTTAATCCACGGATCCACATGCCATTGGAGTGACGGTATGAGCGTTTAGATAGAGCGATGCATCTTACGCGCCCAAAATGGTGTTAGCCAATCACCGTTCAGAATCAAATTGCATTATTAAAATTGGGGGGGGGGAGCCTTTTTTTTATTGTGATGGTTAATAAAATTGTTTTATTAGATTAGTTTTTAGAAAAATAAAAAGTTTATAAATTGTTTTATATGCAACAATACCCGTTTTTGTCCCTTACTTTTCATATTTTGTATGCAATATCCATGTTACAATACATATTTCAAATAAAACAATCACCCATATTCTTCTATCCACATCTCAAATGGTTAAAACAAGAATCTATTAAAAATGTACAGTTCACATTTTTTTTCATATATACATAAATTAAAGTAAGAAAATGCTGAATGTGATAAAAAATATTCTGTCAATGCATGTAGTTTTATTTTTTTAACAATTAAGTATATTAGATAAGAATACCAAATTCAATCATTAACTCTAAAATTGTTATTGAACTGAAGGCATACTAATTTATTAACTTTGAAAAATTCATAATATAGAAAGGATTTGAGATAGAATTCCTTTCTCCCTCCTATTCAGATATTTGCCTTCTTCAATCTATCATCAACAAAATTTGCATTTTTACGAAGTACAACCTCATATAAATGTATGCATTTATCTTATTGATGTTTCAAATTTTCTTTGTTCGAAACAATTTTTTTATTTGATATTAGTAATTGTACAGTCTGTGTGCAATTGTTATTCTATGCTGGTCAAATTTTTCTAAGAAAAAAAAAGTATTTTTTTCTTTTTTGAACCAAAAGATTTCTTTCTCTTAGTGCTTCAAAAAATTCTAACATTAAAAATCTTGCTTATATGCAGCTTTCGGGAGAATTTCTGTGAACCATTGCCTTTAAATATTTTCTACTGGATCGTTTATTTTTTATCTCAAGTTCTCTTCATTGACAGATGAAAAGTTCCTCTGAATCAGTATTATCATCTGCATATATTGCATAAGACATTTCATTTAATTTTAGTATATTGGATGATGCCAAACTGAAGTTAAAATGTTAACTTTCTTAAATTGTGTATATATATATATATATATATATATATAACTTTCATTTATATCATTAAAAACAGTAATTATATAAATCGTAGTATTTTGTCTTCAAACATAGGAATAAGAGTTCTTCCCTGTGAAGTTATTGTCTAAAATTCCAAATACATGTTAAAATGAATCCATTGAGTTTAGTAGATCTACACTTTTCATTTTTATTGAAAAACAGCATTTATAAATATTTTTTAGTCATAAAAAGCTTTATTTGATGAAATGAAAGATTTTGTATTTTAAGAACTTATTTTTATACAAAAAATGTAAAAATTTTCAAGTCTATAAAAGTTAAGTCACAAAAATACATGTATATTTTTTGTAAGAAAATGCATATGATTTGTTTTTTTTTAATACTTTAATTCTAAACCATTTGATGAATGGCTATTTTTAAGGACAGGGAATGTCTCAAGATAATAAGAGTTTAGTTACAATCCCTGTGTCCTCAACATATACAAAGAGTCAAAGGAAATAACAATTATGCTCTTGTAATTCATAATACTTTATGCAAGTGTATTCATTAAGATATTAAAAGAAAAAATGTCCACTATACTCCAAACATGAGTAAATCGTTATAGTAATAAAAAGTAACTAATTATGTTACTGATTTTTTTTATAAATTTAATAGCAGCAAATGATGCCCATTTCTTTAAATTTTACACTCACAATCATCAACAATGCTCATCCTAAAAATTATGCCTATTATGCAACAATGTTCTTCCTCAAAAGAAATTTTAAAAAGTTAAAATTGTTCTGATAATAATTTTCAGGCAAAACTTGATTTAGGAAAGATTATTTTTTCTGGTTGCACGTTCTGTAATAAAGAAGAAAAATATTATTTAGAAATCCTTACTACTTAAATTTAATGAATAATTTAGGTAAATTTTTTATGCCTACATAATTAATACTTTATTTAAGATTTTAGCTTCACTGTTTGCTGTTGTCATTATATGGTTTATTTTTGGGAAATAAAAACAATTATATTTTAAATTGAAAATTAATATGTCTTTTTAAATTAGTCTTTATGTTTTACATTCACTACTTCAATTACTTTTCTAAACTGAAATAAATTTAGAAACTATAGTCAACATCAACAACAGCAAAAAAAAAAAAAAAAAAAAAAAAATTGAAGTTCACACATTCTTCGTATTGTTAAGTTTTAAATGCCATATTTCACTTTTTGGATGTAAGGAATTCATGATTTGAAAATAAAAGAAAATTCGAAATAAGAAAATTTTCAGTTAACATATACAATTAATTTATTTCCTATAATACCCCATAGGTATGAATATTTGTAAGTAAACTTAGAAACATGTTGCAGACCCTGATTTCTTTTATATCGGCTTTATTTTAAAACAGATCTGAATGTAAACTTTTAACCACCTAAAATACAATATAAAATACTGCAGCACTGATATCTATTTCCAAATTAAATTCGCCAACGTACGCCTCTAAGTGCCAAAGAAAAAGATCAATTGCCAAGAGAAGATTTTCCGTGACTTACACTTTAAAGTCATGTGATCGAGCAAACCAATCAGATTCGACTTTTGTTTGGGTGTCTCCTGAGATTGAAGAGCTTGTCACATTCACAATGAACCGTATCGCCGAACGATTTTCTGCAAAAACTGTTATAGAGAGCTTTGCGATGATTAGCAGTAAAAATGATCGTAAGTACAAATTGTAAATAGTGGCAGTACGGTATATAAATCTGGACAATATAAACAAGAGGATAACAGCTGTTCTTACATATAGTTTTCTGTTTCCATTCAACTCAAGAGAGACGGAAGATTCAAAAAATTTGGCAGGTTGTTTTAAGTACTTTGAAGTTTAAATTTAGAGCTAAGACATTAATTTAATTTGGGTGAAAGCATTTAAAAAATATTTAAAGAATTTTTCCTTTCAGATCTTTTTACAAATTTTGTGTGTGCAGTCTCTTAACTTGGTATTGTTATTTATTAAAAGTATATTTATTAAAAGTAAGTGAAAAATAAACCAATATATTAGTATTGTTTAAAAATATTTGTATATCTCTTATAATAATTTTGTTAATTAATGACATATATATTTGTCATTATCACAGATATATCTCCTTATTTATAGTAGAACAAAATAAAGCTTGCAAATGCTGAGGAAATAATCATAATTTTACATTAAAATTTGATTTTTAGCATATTAGATACTTTTCACATTTAATGTTGTAAGAAGTCATTCAGACTTTTTTTAATAATGTGAAAAATATTAAGTTGAAATGAAAATAAAAGTTAATCAATTATTTCTTTGTTTTATTTGTCCAATGGTTAATGGTAATACTCAGTATGTAACTAGAAAAATTATTTAAGAATCTCTTAATATGATATAAAAATGAAACAAATGTTTTAGATCTTGTAATGAGATTTTTTGTTGTTACCATGGTAATAGTTTAATAATAAACAAATGAAATATAGATGTAATTACTTTTATTTTTTTGGAAACATCTCAGCAATTTAAACTTTTGCTAAAAAAAAGAGCATATTTATTTCATGTTTTCTATGCCTATGTCAGTGACAAATTTCAAACAAAATAAATTAAGCATTTGCCCACAAATTCTTTGAATTGTGAAGAGAAATCAATTAATTATTTTTATTTTCCTAGTTTCCAATTAAATAAACATGAAAAATACAAATTCGGTGAATTGTTAAAATCATTATTAAATAAAAAGTATTTTCTTAATATATAATGTGATGTTTACTATGGTTGCATAATGGTCTTATATTTGTTTGAAATTTATAATTATCCTATGTCGTTTCATACTAATTGCATACTTTTGCTTGCAAGTAAAGAAATCGTGAATTAATAATTATGGTTCATTTTTGAAAAATATTATTAATTTAATCTTCTTTTTTTCATGTTATACCTATCAAATTATATATAAAGACATTTACATATTATATATATTAATACATATAATATATATTATATTTAGAGACAATTACATTTTCAAAGTTACTAAAATAAAAATAGTGAATTAAAATAAATAATTTATATGTTTGTTAGATTTTGAAATTTGAAACTAAATTTACTAGGTTTTAAAAGAGGAACACTGTGCACTGACTAAGGCAGCAAAATGAATCAATTCATCACTCTTGGATCTGACTAGAAATTGACATTCTTTGACATTATATACTCAGTCACTTTGTCAAATACATTTGATGTTATCAGTAATTATATCAAATTAGAATAAATGAAATTCCATTTATTAAAAATTTAAATGTACAATATTTTGTGTATAACTTCAGGAAAATAAGTTAGTACTGTATAAAAAGAAATATATAAATAATATTTCATTAGTCTAAATTCATTTCAACCAATTTCCCTTTTTTCACCTAACTGAGAAATTTTAGAAAGGAAAGTATTCAATTTTTTAACAGTATGAGCAACTTCATTGTTTTCTGGTTCCGCATGGTAAATTCATCATATTTGGTTCGCATAATTGTTTTTATTCGTATTTATACTTCGCTTATTTCTAAAACTGGAGTAAAATATAGATTGGCCATAAAATAATTTGAGTTAATATGAATTCTGTTAAAAGTCTGTTTTGGCAGTTTTAATTATATTTGGTCTACATATTATTTTGGCCTTTAAATTTTCAATTTTACAATTGTATTTTCATTTTTGTTGAAAAAGTTCCAGTTTTCGTCGTCAATTGCAATATAGCGTCATGCTTGCAGTTGGGCTAGTAAATGAACCGAAGTAATTACAAATACAAAAAAGATTAAAATGAAATCTGCCATTATTCTTGAATTCTTGAATTTAAATATTATGGGATATGGAGCAACAAAGGCTATAATCCCCTGGTTGCCACAAAGCAGCGGCTAAAAGTTCTCCAAATTAACATTCTTGTATTCCGAAATGCACGGAGGAAACATCACATGCTTGAGTGAGAGAAAAAACAAACAAACAAAGAGTCTGTTTTTGCAACTTAAGAAATATCAAAGTACTTGAGAGAATTCAGAAAGATGAGCATATTTTTTTTTGTTGGCGAAAACATGGCGTAAAAGGACATCGTAGTAAATATCGGGATCATCTATTTGTAGCTTGTTCCATAACACCGTTCTGTACGTTGAATATTTTTGACATTTGAGAAGAATATGAGAAATATCGTTTATCTCACCACATTTGCTGCATAAAGGGTTATCTGTAAGATTGTATTTATAAAGAAGTCCTGGAGTGATGATGGTTTTGCTGATTATTCGGGCAATGATTTTATCTTGCATTCTGTGCCCTGTCCATTTTGAGATGGATATTATGTCGGGAAATTCACCCATTAATGGTTGATATTTACTTTTTAGGTAGTTTTCGTTTGCACTTTGTTTAGAGATCTTTTTCATTGTAGAAAAAGTCTTCAGGAGAAATCCATTCTAGAAAAGGTGTAAATGCCGAGATCTTCTTCGTCAGATGATCAGCCTCTTCGTTAAAGGAAATTCCGGAATGTCCAGGAACCCACAAAAGAACTATTTCTTGATTTAGTTTCTTCCTGATGTAAATTTTTGAGGCGAGTCTTTGGATGACCTTAGGAGAGTGAAAAGTGATATTTTTAAGTGCTAACAGAACTGAATAGCTATCCGAAATAATAAGGTTGGGCTTTTCTGGGATTGTAAGATCGTCCACCGCTTGGCAGATTGCCAAGGCTTCGGCAGTGAATATTGAATTTAATGTATGAATTCTGTAAAGAAATTTCTGGATGCCAGAGACACCTGCAATGGAGGTGGAATTTTCAGATTTCGAGCCATCTGTGGCTATAATGAAATGATTTTCAAAATGATTCTGTAAACACTCATTGAAATCTGCAGTAATAATCGGGATTGGTAAGCCTTTGTTCTGGAACCTGAATTCATTAAAAAAAATATTGCATAAATTTGGGTTATATTGTAGATGGAGTGGCATAGTAATCATATGATCCGGTACGCAATCAAGTTGTTGGAAAATGTTATTAATGATTTTTTTATCTTTGTCGCTCAAAAAACGATCCATCTCATTGTGATTATCAACCAAAGGTGAAAAGGGCTGGTTGGACATTTGTTTTATAAAAAATTGCATTGCTAGACGTTTTATCTTGTCTGAAAGTATTTCTTGGCCAGCTAATTTTAATAAGATGATGTTGGGGGTCCAAATTGGTACTCCGAGAGCAACTCTAAGTGCCATTGTTTGTATAGTGTTACAAGATTTGAATTGTGTTTCGGAAAATTTATTAATTATGGGGCAACTATACAAGAATATGCTAAGTATACTGTTGTTAGCGATTGTAATTAAGTGTTTCGTTCTTGCACCATTTCTTTTGGAACCTAGTATTTTGAGACCGAAGATTTTTTTGAGAGCCTTGGTTCTTAAATTTTGTAATATTCTGTTATTTTGTTTAGTTCTTGAAAACTGGATTCCTAAATATTTAATAGTTTCACTCCATGTTAAAGGAATACCAGCATATTTTATACAGGGTAGGGGGTTTATTTTTTTTTTTAGATAAATCTATTATAGCACTTTTTTTTGCACTAATGGATAGTTTCCAGTAATTACACCATGTATAAATATTTTCCATTGTATTTTGTAACTTCGTTTTAATATAATTTATCGAGTCATGAGAGCAGTATACGAAAATGTCGTCTGCAAAAATGGAACAATCAACGTTTGAATCCAAGGTCTCGAAAAAATCATTCATGAATATTGCGAACAAAATTGGTGAGATGACGCTCCCCTGAGCCAGTCCTTTATAAAGAACTTTTACTTCGGAATAAACATTTCGCCATTTAACTTGGAATGTCCGTTCAATCTGCCATTATATTTCAATGTATCATGTCAGAACATCATTTCTTGAGCGGCCAAGCACCACGTGCTAGCGAAAGTTAAATTACATTTTTATTCATTTTTAAAAAATTAGCGAAAGTTAAATTACATTTTTATTCATTGTTTCGTTGAATGAGTTACTTTAGTATTGCAAACGATCATAAAAAACTTCGTCTCGCATTTATTGTTTTCAAAAAATATTACATTTTTCTATTTATTTCATTTCATATAATCACGTGCTCAAATGACATCTTTCTAGGTTTTATTTGCTGTAGTAATTAATTTACTTTTTTAAACAGAGCTTTTGTAAATGCAATGGCAACACGTTATTAAATGCTGATTTTTTTTTGAGATGCTCGTGCAGATAATAAAATTTTAATTTTTCGTCTACGTATTTTTGTTGACGCCAAAAACCTCATCCCGAAAACTGCATCATGTTCTGACATGATAAAATTACAATTTCTATTTACGAATTTTATTTTGACATTGTCATTGCCTTTGACAGTGCCTGAAATATTCAAATTTCTAGTTACAATCCAGACCAAATTATTTAAGATAAGAAATATAATTTACGAAGCCACTTAAAAATGTTAAGACGGTTTTTAACACTTTATCGACATGCATACATATATACCTGAAGAAAACCAGAATAAACGTATATTCATGAACATACGTATATACTAGAAGAAACCATCAAGTTCTTTACACATGTAGCACTTGATAGTACTTGATTTTATGTGATCATATTTCATACTAAGTCCTCTGAAGTATAATGAAGTTCTATGTTCCTTTTTCAAAAAAATTTTTTGGAATGATCAAGTATACATTTTCCCTCCCCAAAAGGATCCAAATATTTAACTTTTCCTTCCTTAATCCGGAAACCATATTTATGGTACTTTCGTCTGTCTATGATAAAAGTAACTCAAAAACGCTTTGAAATAGACGAATGAAATTTCCATATAATAGAATGAATTTCCATTCCAAAATTTGTAGATTTCTATCAAATTTGAGTCAAATCCGTTCAAAGGAAGCCTGTTTGTTTGGCTAATATAAGTCGGCGCGATAACTACAAAAAAGAGAGCTAGATGGATAAAATTTGGTGCACATATTTATCCTCTATAAGGTAGACACCCATCAAATTTTAAACCAAATCTATCAAAGTGTTGGCCGTCTGTCTATCTGTACTTTCAGAAATATGAAAAACGTAATAATTCAAAAACAGAATGACTTAAATATATTAAATTTGGTATGAGATTTTGTGACTGCAAGTGCAGCTTTGTGTCAAGTTTTGGTTTCAATCAGTTATGAAAAACGTATTTAAAATAGCAATTCGATTTTCATATGCTGTCAAAAACCTGACTGGGATTAATCGCCAAATTGCTCGCCAAGGATCATACGATAGATTGAGTAAAATTTCTAAATCCTCGCCAAAGGTTAATGTACCGCCAATGACTTGCAAGTCGTTATCTGGGATAGTATTTTTATTAGAGAGTCATAGAGAAAGTCATGGGAAGACCATTCGTCCTGATTATTTCAGCGTGAGAAGCGTAACTCCAACCTTAAATTGTAAATAGGATTTCAATTTTTATATTTCTTATCACTTCATTCTAATATCCTTAACTTTTAAGAATCTGAAGGACAAGAATACAAAAAAAAAAAAAAAAAAAAAAAAAAAAAAATCTTTTCTAGCTGCAACAAACTGATTTATATTTTACACCCTCCAAACATGTAGAAAAATAAACGTGGACACAATAGGTTATTAGTAAAATTCGATTGTCAAATAACGTATTATCCGCAAGTATTGCACATGCAAATAATATTTTGTTCTTCAATTCAGATTCTGAAAATACAGATAAAGCTTTGAAATTACGCG
>JAOUZG010021824.1:33002-49363 GCA_026289955.1 Argiope argentata
TTTGTTATCCCAGCTAGAAGAGAAATAATTTTAGAGGGATCTACTGGAAAAACGGAGAATTTTCGGTTTGGTGTTATTGAATTTTCCAGCGACGGAAGTCTTCCAAGCGGAACGATGGTGGCCTCCAGTCTTGTAGATCTCTCCAAAAAGAATATATCCATCAGGGTTATCAATGTCAGTAATAAATCAAAATTAATTAAGAAGGGTGAAGTTCTAGCTAAATGCTCTCCAGTTACCTGTATCGAGAAAAATTCCTGCTTAACATCAAAGGAGTCTTCTGACTGTTTGAGCTTGGAAGTACTTAAAGACACTGAATTGGAGGAGGAGCAAAGACTCACTGGAAGGAAGAGTTATTGATGAATTTAAAGACTTATTCTCCCAAACATCTGATGATGTTGGGAGAATAAAGTTAACACAACACCGAATAAATACTGGAAATCATCCTCCTATACGACATAACGACAGAAGATTGCCATTTGCCAAAGTAGAAGAGGTGAAAGATTTATTAAATGACATGCAAGAAAAAGACGTCATTGAGCCTTCGTCTAGTCCTTGGGCCTCTCCCATCGTTTTGGTCCAAAAGAAAGATGGTTCTACAAGGTTCTTTGTCGATTACCGGCGACTGAATTACATCACGACGAAAGATTCGTACCCTCTTCCCCGAATCGATGATACACTAGATACACTCTCCGGGAACGAGTGGTTTTCCACTATCGATCTGAAGAGTGGATACTGGCAAGTGGAGATCCATCCTGACGATCGTGAGAAAACAGCGTTCACAACTGGAGGACATGGACTGTGGCAATTTAAGGTCATGCAATTGGCCTTTGTAATGCGCCAGCAACTTTTGAACGCCTAATGGAGACAGTTTTAAAAGGACTTACTCCAGAATCTTGCCTCATTTATCTTGATGACATCATCATAGTCAGACGGAATTTTGAAAAGCATCTTTGTAATTTAAGAAAGGTTCTAGATAAATTAAAAGATGCCAACTTGAAGTTGAATCCATCTAAATGTCGTTTGTTCCGTCATGAGGTAAGCTACCTTGGACACATAATTTCTGCAGTGGGCGTCCAAACAGACCCGTAAAAAGTGTCAGCAGTTAGAGACTGGCGCTGTCCTAACAATGTACATGAACTTAGAAGCTTCTTGGGCCTCGGCACATATTACAGGAGATTTGTTAAGGGGTTTTCTTTAATCTCTAGACCACTACACAGACTAACCGAAAAAAAAAACAAAATATCTTGTGGTCGGATGAATGCGAAGAGGCATTTAACGACTTGAAAGAAGCCTTGACATCGGCTCCCATCCTGTCCTATCCTGATCCTGAAAAACAATTCATTCTAGATACAGATGCGAGTAATGAGAGCGTTGGATCGGTATTATCTCAGGAAATCGATGGCCACGAACATGTCATCGCATATTGGAGCCAGTGTCTTTCGAAACCAGAACGGAATTATTGTGTCACCAGGAAAGAATTGCTCGCTATAGTGAAGATCGTGGAGAATTTCCATAGTTACCTTTATGGAAGAAAATTTCTGCTCCGAACGGATCATGCATCTCTGATTTGGCTTTTAAATTTCAAGAATCTGGTGGGTCAGATAGCCAGATGGATACAGAAACTTCAAGAATACGACTTTGAAATTAAACATTGGAAAGGGTCGTTGCATGGAAATGCAGATGCCTTATCAAGAAAGCCCTGCTCCGAGGGTTGTCGCTACTGCTCCTCTGCTGAAAAGAAATATGGGATTGTTACACCAACTTTATTCCAAATCGCAGGAGCCGTCCAACCTCAATCTGATCCCTGGAGTGATGAAGAGGTTCGCAAAGAACAAATAAATGATCCTGACGTTAAACCGATTATATAATTCATGCAATCAAACAATTCAAGACCTGAATGGCAGGACATTTCAAGCCTCAGTACTGGAACTAAACGTTATTGGGCTCTCTGGAGTTTACTCGAAATTAGAAAAGGCATCTTGTCTAGAAAATAAGTCCGAAGATGGGAAGTCAATTAAGTGGCAACTTGTACTTCCCCGATCAAGGATAAACCAAGTTCTGAAGGAGTTACACAACAGTCCTGCAGGTGGTCACTTCGGAGTCATGAAGACAATTCATAAAGTCCGAGAGCGTTTCTATCGGAACAACTTGAAAGATGATGTTCAAGAATGGTGCAGAACATGTGATGACTGTAACGCCCGTAAAGGACCTAAAACACGCAATCGTGGTAAGTTACAGCGGTGTAATATAGGTGCACCATTTGAGAGAATCGCCTTTGACATCTTGGGACCTCTTCTTCGGACGGACAATGGAAATAGAAACATTCTAGTCGTTATGGATTATTTCACGAAGTGGCCAGAGGCTTATCCAATTCCTGATCAAGAGGCGACTACTGTAGCAGAAGTCTTACTTCAGAACTGGATTTCCAGATTTGGAACACCTCTTCAGCTTCACTCTGATCAAGGGAGGAATTTTGCTTCTGCTGTATGTCAAGGACTTTGCAAACTTCTCCGAATCGACAAAACTCAGACAACACCGCTTCATTCCCAATCAGACGGCATGGTAGAGAGGTTCAATCGTACGATTCTAAATGACCTCTCTCTTTTCGTTTCGAAACACCAACAAGATAGGGATCAGAAGCTACCCTTGTTCCTGCTTGCTTATCGAAGCGCGGTTCACGAAATGACTGGCTTCACACCATCCAAGATGCTCTTTGGACGGGAACTCCGACTGCCCTGTGATCTTCTGTTCGGGTGCCCACCGTATACACCTTCTTCGCCTGTGGATTATGTTCAAGACCTCCAGGCCCGTTTAGAAGACGTACACAGATTTGCCCGAGATCGGATCAACATAGCGACGGAGAAGATGAAGACCAGGTACGACACAAAAGCTACCGGACATGAATTCAAGGAAGGTGACAAGACATGGTTCTGGAACCCGATTCGACGAAAGAGACTCTCTCCGAAGCTTCAGTCTTTCTGGAAAGGCCCTTATACAGTCCTGAAAAGACTGAATGACGTCGTGGTTCGAATAAGGAATTCACCGAACTCAAGATCAAGAATAGTATATTATGACCGGCTAGCCCCTTATTATGGTAGCTCGTCAAATACTTAGTTGAAACCCCGGTTTTCTCATTTATGTTAATATGGCCTGTATATTTATAAATAGTGTTCTTTATGTTAGTTCTTTTTCAATGATTATGCCTGTAATTTTGTGTCTATGGTATTGTTACTTTTGAGTGTCTTCTGCTCGGGGTCTGTACTGCCCGGGACATGCAGTCCTTGAGGAGGGGGCAATGTTACAAGAGGGCAAGCGGCACGAAAACTCACCAAAGATGGCGACGTTTGGCGAGGAGCCTCGCGCCAGCTTGATTGGTTTGGCGAAAGGAATAGTCTAGTAGCCGCTGAATTGCGCGCGATGTTTTGAGAATTTTCCCGAGATTCGGTGCACGCGCTTCTTCGGCTATATAAGGACGAGTAGACGGAGTGAGTGAGTTAGTTGCTATGTGCCCCAAGAAATCAACCACCTGAGTGAGTGAGTTAGTTAGTTGAGACGAGAAGTTGTTCAGAGTTGCTCAGTTAGTTTTCTCATTTTTTCCTCATTTTCCTTTCATTTTCTTTTGGAGGAGGACGGTCGTTCGGACATACGATAGCTGTTTTACAGATTGTGTTTGTTGTGCGTAAGACTTGCATTTACGCTGTAAGTTACTGTTGACTGCTGGATTGTATTTATTTGAAATTTTTACTTTATTAATTATCCTGTAAATAACTGCAAATAGCGGTAAATAAATTTGTTTGTGCGGTCCTCAAGTAAAGTAAAGTTGGACAAGTAAAGTCCAACCCGCTACGCTAAAAACGTAACAACATATACATATATATAACAACGACTCGAAAAGTGAGTACTTCGTAACTACCATACACCTAAATAAGACGTTTTCTAGAATGACACGTTTATAAGAGTATATGTGAGACAGTTTTGGGGCGACCACTCCAATAGCGTTTTACATAATTCTATTTATTTTGCGGCCTTAGCCTTATAAGCCAGATAACATCTACGATTCCGACTACTACGACTTTTGGTGTAGTGGCTATATTACGCGGCTACCGACTCTAGCATCGCAGGTTCGTAACGCGACCTTCACCTGCGACATTGGTGACCTTGACACGCGTAATTTTCTGACCTGTCGTGGCGCTCACTCGGCTCAGCAACCAAAATACGAAGCCGCCGCTAACTCGACGCACCAACGAACTCACACGCTCGCCATACGCTTGGTGCTTTCAAAATCGTTCGTCTCTCGTCCGACTCACTGGTGGGGGAGCACTGTGGCGCTAGCTTTATAAGCCAGATAACATCTACGATACCGAGTCGACTTTTTGTTAGAGTGGCTATGGTTACGCGGCTACCGGCGCTAGCGGTGTAGTGGCTTTGTTAGCAGGTTCATACCACGACCTTCATTCGCAACAATTTAATCACTTTCATCTTTGTAAAGTTTTACTATCTTATAAGTCATTATTTTATCCATTTAATATTTGTTTATGCATAAGATAAGATAACTCGGAAATTTAACGAGTTAGAAAAATTAAATTTTGAATTTCCAATTTTTGAACAAAATCTCTCAGTGGAAAGTTATTCATTTGTCCCTATTGTGTTCATTTTCAAAAATTTTGCTTAGAAATTTAAATATTTGATTGAACTATTTGTCGCTAACCATTTTAGGGCGGATGTCCTTAGACCGGACTCCCAATTTTAAGGTTCGTAACCGAGTAACATGTTCGTTGGACCAAAAATGCACTTCAGTCCGAGAGATGTTATCTGGATTATAAAGTATTCACTACATGTTTACCTGAATTGAATATTTGGTCCTACCCGATTAGCACAAGATATTGAATGGCATTTCCACGATGTTGCTTGATATTTTGAATACCGTCCAACATCGTGAAGATATAACAAAAATGTTGTCTGCCATTTTACACCTAATAGTAGCTGAAAACTAAATTAAAAGCATCAAACTTTTGACTTCTGTCTTAATTATTCTTTCAACTGTTAAAGAGATATATTTAAAAGGCATTTCAGTGAATTTTAATACAAAAGTATCACACCAAAAATTGCCGGCGTCCTGGGATAGAGGTTGTGAATCTTCCCCGTGACTTGGGTGTCCCGAGTTTGATTCCTTGTTAGAGCACGGTAGTTCTTCTGTGTTCTATCTGTGAGATGAGTGAATGTGCTTAATGTAAAAAGCAGCTGTGGAAGCGAATATGATTAGTGAGTAGCTAAGTCGTACTCTTGGCCTTTGTTAGCGCTACATCAAAACAAGAGATGCACATTTCGGCTTAAATTCGCTGATGCATCAGCGAGCTTATCCATGGCAAGTGGCATTAGAAACAACAACACCAAAAATTAAAATCCCTATATTATTTCTTTAATTATCAATGAATGCACTTGAGGTTTTTGTTCGTATTCTTGATAGAAACATTGTGAATCAGAGATTTAAATTAAGGTTTGTGAAAAATTGTTAACATCAAATATGTTGAGGACTTTGCATATACTAAAAACTCTCTGAGTGCTATCGAAAAATAACTAAATATCTATATGCCTATAGAAAACAAAATCGTATTTTAGTTTAATCCTTCTGCAGAGAAGCTAATAAATAGAGAAGGAATTTATTTTTGTCGTTACAGAAAGAGAAATTTTCATCCTCCATAGTAAAACAATCAATATCCGTTCAGTTTACAGATCCGAATCTGTTTGCCGTTCTAGAGTGAACGTTACATCATTTATTGTGTTGGGATTGTAACATCCGATGAAACGATCGCCTTCAAATTTATGTAATGCACTTAATTGAAGCATTTTAAATTGTTGAATATTGTAATTGTATTTAACCACCCAAATCGTCCACAAAAAAAAAAGTAAGACATTGCATTATTTTTTTATTGGTTGCATATTATTTCTTATTTCTAATGGCGTGTTTTCTTTCATCGTTTTATTCACTTAGCAATATTTAATTCACTCTTTTCTACATCTTTTCTAAGTACAATATAAAAACGATAGGAATGGTATAAAAGAAATGATAATATTTAATTCTTTTAAAATGTCTTATTTGGAATAAAGTACCTTTATTTTTTAATATTTATCTTGTTTTGTTAGGATAAGATTGTTTTTATTATAAAATGAATGAGTTTACAAGTTATACTTTTATTAAATACTAATAAAATGCGAGCACATGCTCCTAAAATATTGATATGAGATATAAGATCTCATTATATAATCTTACACTGTATTTTTTTATGTTCTTTAGATTATATGTGTAATAATTTTTGTTATTTTAATTAATACGTATATACTTTTTTAATATCAATACAGATTTTTTATTAAAATTTTTCTGAGCACCATGAAGGGATTTGTTTAGTATTTTTAGTAACTTTAGGCAGTGCAACTATCTACCCTTTCTGAAAATTATTTTTCTAGAGTTTTATGTTTTGCAAAAACTACTTTAAAGCTTAAAATGAAAAATATCATTTTTTATCAAGTTGCAAATTTATTTTTGTTTATACCTATTCTTAAAAACATTAGTATTGGATTCTTATTGATAAATTGCCAATCCTGTATTGATGTTTTTTCAAAACTTACTCTAATAAACTTCTTGATTACATTATAAATAGTTTTTTTTAATTAAACACTTTTTTTAGTTATACAGTTTGTAATATTGAAAATTTATCATACAAGTTGGCAAACCAATTTATTTCTTTAATATTTTATTCCAAAGAATTCAAGTTATATTTTATTTAGAATGATTTCATGAAATTCTATGAGTGCAGAATTCATTATGGTGTACTCTCAATGCATTATCACAAATTGGTGATTTGAAATCTTCATACAGTTATAAGCAGGAAAATAGAACTATAATTAATTTTTATAGTGTCTTATTATATGTGCTGTATTTTATCAAATTTTTCCTCATTGTATCCAGTGTGTAAAGAAATATAAAAGGACCTTACATATTTAAATTCATTTATACATTGCAAAGATGCACAGTGTCTAGGGCGTCTAGGCATCCTTTTCAACTCTTGCAAACTCTAAGCTAATGAAAACTGCCTGAGGATGCATACCATTATTATTATTATTTACCTTTTGTTATATTCAATTTTAAAAAGTTAAATGAATGGAAAATCACTTTATCACCATTACATCAGTTAAGAGTACTTCCTGATACATCTAAAATTCCTTTTTATCACTAATATTGCTTTTAAATAAATATTTGCTATAAAAGTTTATAAACCTATTAATGACAAATAGGAAATACTTTGCACATTATATTAAATGCATTTGAACTAATTTAAATAAAAAGCTTTTAATACGTGCATTTCCATTCTTACTTGTTTTTTTAAAAAAAATCTTTTAAATATTTAAAAATAATTTTTAAACTTATATTTTAAAATTTATGGTTATTATGGAATTTTATATGGTTAATATATAAGCTTTCAATGAATACATATAAAAGAATATCTTTTCTTGAGATTACAATGTGTTTTAAATTCAATATTGTTTGATTTTTAATTTAAAAATACTACATTTTATTTTTTTACTACACCAGTGAAATGGTATTTATTTTTACTTTTACTTTCTTTTATTGGTACATATGTATTTCAAAATTTATAATTATAAATATGTTGGTATCTACAAATTAACATTTCCCATATGAATTTCTAGACATACGACACTACTTTGCAAAATCAAGTTTTAACAAAATTAATGTATTAATTAGTAATTAAGAACTTTGGGATTATTAAAATATTGTATTGTCATTAAGAGCTAATAAGTGTATACAATTTTAGAAATCTAATAAATGAATTAGTGATTACAAAATTAAGTACTTGCTGAAATAATTTCTTTTAAAAACCTTTTTTTTATTTTCTTATAAAATATCTGTGGTGTCTTGGTACAGTTACCATATTTATAGCAATTGTACTAATATCTTGAATTGATTTTTTAATGCAAATATTCATGAGAATTGCACTTTAATCAACAAAGAATAAAATTTGCTAACTAATTTTTTTAGACTAAAGATATTATGAAGACAAATTCAACAGAATGATGAAAGCAAAAACAAAAATTTCAGAAAGGTAAGAATTATTAATTTGTGATTTAATATGAGTTATATGTTTTCAGATTTGTGAATAATAAAAGCTTTGGCCTCTCTGATATAAAAGATAGGCAATTGTCAGGTAGAAACCAGAACTAGTTGATATACAAATTAAAAAGGAAAAATTTACAATCCCTGTTCAAAATGCAAGCTATACACTGAAGCTTAATATTGCTTTTATTCTTCCAAAAATATTCAGAAAATTTTTCTGATTTTTCATTGATATGTTTCTTTTTAAAATCGTTTTTTTTTTTTTTTTTCTGTTTTAAACATGCTAGGCATATTATTTATCTTTCTTTCTGAATATTTTTTTAAGCATTTTTTCCCAATTAATTGGTTAGTACATTAAATTTGTCTTCATTGTCTCAATGAATAGCTGATATTCATGGCTAACTCATTAAATCTTTATTTAATTTTTAAAAATAAAATCAAAGTTGGTCCTGCAATTTCTATAGATGACAACTCTTGTAATTAAATTATCTACTTTCAAAGATGTTGACGAATAAGCAAAACATTTAAATTTTTGAAAAATCAACTTCAGTAAAGTCATGCAAATGAAAGGCTCTTTCTTACGAGGTGTTCAATAAAGAATTTTTTGTGAAAAGAATGATTGTAGACATTTTTATATTCATACATTTTTTTGTATATAGTAAAGAGTTTTCTCTAAAAAGTAATTTAAATATGTATCATTAACACATCCAAATGAGAATTTCTGTTCTTTTAATGTATGTGATAATTAATTTAAAAAATATTGTAATATTAATTATCTAATTTTTATAAATGACTTATTATGCATTTAGATTTTTTTCTCATCTAACTATTTAAATATATATTTCCATACTCATACAAATGAAAATTCTTTAAAAAGCAATACATTGTGTAAAAATTTTTCTCGCAAATGTTTTATATGAACATTTAAATCATAACTGGGATTCAACATATTTTTTTAAAAAAAATGAAAGTTAGTAAATTTAGCATCAGTTTAGTTTATTATAGTTTTATGGGTTTTTATTTGGTTTAATTATTGCTTTTCTGACTTAAGTTATTTGCCATAACTTTCTATAAGAATATTTATCTATAGTGAATTAAGGGTATTTTTTCAAAAATTAATAAATATTTAAATATAAAATGATTTTAATAAATAAATATAAATTTTTACTTTTTTCAGATGAATCTGAAGATGATGGATGCAGTAAAAAGTTTCTAATTTTTCACTAAAGTAGAAATTTATATTGATTCTCTGTTATTCATGATATAATTTGTGATCTTGTATTTTAAGAAAAATTTAGTATAGAACTTTCAACATGGAGTTAAAACCAAGATGAATGAAATACATTTTCCTAGTGAATTGTGTGTGAAAGCAAATAATATTGATACAAAGGCAAAAGATGAAATTAATGTGAATAGCAAACCTTTAACACAATATTTGTAGTATGGAATTTCCTCAGGAATCTCTATTAAATGAACATTTTCTTAGTCATAAGAAGGAAAAACCTTATATTTGTAATGCATGCAATAAACAATTTTCTCTGAAAAAATATTTAAACAATCATTATAGGGCTTTTCACACAAATGAAAAGCCCTACTCCTGTGATGTATGCAATAAGCAATTTTCTGTGAAAAGTTATTTTGATCGACATTATCGAATTCATACAAATGAAAAGCCTTATTCTTGTTATGTGTGCAATAAAAAGTTTTCTCAGAGTGGTAACTTAAATCAGCATTTCCGTTCCCATACAAATGAAAATGCATGTTCTTGTGATGTGTGTGGTAAAGTATTTTCTCGAAAATCAACTTTAAATGAACATTATCGTTCTCATACAAATGAAAAACCTTACTCTTGTGATGTATGTGGTAAAGAATTTTCTCTGAAAAATAATTTAGATCAGCATTATATATGTCATACTAATGAAAAACCTTTTTCTTGTGATGTATGCAATAAAGGATTTTGTCGCAAATTTGATTTAAATAAACATTATCGTTCTCATACAAATGAAAAGCCTTATTCTTGTGATGTGTGCAATAAAGAATTTTCACGGAAAGATAGTTTGAATTATCATTACAGAACTCATTCAGATGTAAAGCCATATTCTTGTGATATATGTAGCAAAGAATTTTCTCACAAAGGTAATTTAAATATACATTATCGAACTCATACGAACCCAAAACCTTATTCCTGTGATATTTGTAATAAAGAATTTTCTAGGAAAAATAATTTAAATGAACATTATCGAATTCATACAAATGAAAAAATTGAGAGTAGCACTATAATTTAAAGATGACTTCAAAGAAAAATTATATAAGTGGACATTCAAATGAAAAATTTCACCATTCTGATCTATGCATTAATTAACAGATATTCCCCAAATGTTTTATTATGCATATTTTCAAAATCATATGTGTAGAAAATCCATTTTTATGATGGAAAAAGAAAGGAATTACATCTTAATAATAGGTTTTTTTTTTTCATTGTTATGTAAATGTCTTCTTCATGTGAGACAAATAGCAAGATATATTTATTAAGATATTTTCTAAATGTAATATTAAAAATGGATTTTATCATATTTATCAAATAAAAAAATGTTATTTACATCATGATACATGCATTAACAAAATTTCTTAATACATTATATGTTGGAATTTTTTAAAAATATTCATAGTAAAATTTAAAAAAGGATTCAGTTCAAAATTCTGCTTTAAGAAATATCTTTTTTTGTAATTTTTCATTTCCGATTTTTATTTTTAAATAATTCACCTATTATAGCAGAACAATGTGCCATTTTAATAAGCCATTGTTTGCCAAATAAAGATTAATTTTATTTTTAAAGTATTTATTTGTTATATTTTTTAAATTTTTTTATTTAGAAAGGTCATTTGCATATTTTATGCATTTTTTTTATTATTCTTTATAAGTAAATGATGAACTTTGTTTCATGAAAATGTACATATAGTTGAACGAATATTTCTGGTGAGGCTCGATTTGTATGTACAAATTTTGGCTTTAAGTTACAAGCATCATCAAATGATTATTATAATTTTAACTATTGAGAAATATATATTTTTTTCCTGTTTATTTTTTGATGAATGAATGATATAAAAATTAAATTACACTAATACCCTAATAATAAATTACACTAATTCATTTTGATAAATGAATGATAAGTTGCTTCATTGATGAAAAGATATAGTATATATTGTTCCTTGGGTTTACACATTGGCAATTAAGACATGTTATATATTTGTCCTTTCAGATACAAGTATTATTACTCTATGGTTTCACTATGTGTGTCATTGAATACACTTTGTTTGATCATTCTGATCAAAGAAATAAGTATTGTTAAAAAAACAACTGGCATGCCTAGCTAGATTGTTTCTGTTATTTGAAACATGGCAAAAAAGAAAAAAAAATGTCATGTTGATGAAGGCTTTTCTTACATTCTCAGGATTTTTGAGCATTTTTTAATGAATAAATGGTAATGCATATATTTCTGTTCTTTATTGCAGTTTTTTCCTTTCATAAAGTTATAAACAAAACTTTTATTTATTTTCGATCTTATTTTGAGGCAATGCTATAACCCTTTTTAATGTAAAATAACAATGCAAAATTATACCGATTTATATATTTTTTTTGTGTATCATTATTAATACATCAAGAGTTTTGTGTGCAAATGAATAGTTCTGATTTTTGATGGCTCTGATAAATATATAAATCTTTTACCATCCACATGAAAAAAAATTGGTCTTTTGATATTAAAAATACATGAACATTAAATCAAGGTTATATTCTGTATTTCATTATTACAAGTAATAATAGAAGCATTGAAATAATATGTAATATTATGTATTTTATTATTTATGTTTTTATAAATATTTGAATAAATTCTGTATTAATAGAACTTTTATTGTCTTAGATTGTTTTACTTTCAAAATTCAGAGTTTTCATAATGCTTATTTGTATTGATTTTTTAATGGATATCTGTTAAGATTGGGTTTTTATTTGTCCCTATTAGATATGGGGCTCAATGTTGTATAATCTTAACGGAAACAGCTTATGTATTGGAACTGAATAACTGCTACAGATTTTTTTTTTCAGTTTTTTTTATTTGAACCTATGAAGATAGTGGACTCAATGCTGTATAATCTTAACAGAGACAGTTTATGTATTGGGACAGCATAACTGCTACTAACTTTTTTTTCAGTTTTTTCTTTTGGGGGGGGGATTTTTATTTGAACCTATGAAGATAGAGGGCTCAATGATGTATAACCTTAACAGAGGCAGTTTATGGATTGGGACTGCATAACTACTACAGACTTTTTTCATTGTTCTGAAAGCAATATAGCTCTGTAATCTAATACAGTTTTGGTTCAATATTCCTTTTCTTCCTTTTTTAAGCCAAAAGAAAGAAAGCCCCGAAAAGAAATTCATACTGTGGAATTTTTTAAATATTACATCTTAAGATTTTGATGAATCTCCACATTTTACAGTTCTCCTTTCCCTTTCCTCACCCAAAAAATTAGATTTATGTTTCTTATTTATTTAGATTTATGTTTATTCATTAGAATATGTTTATTATATTTATGTTTATTCTTCCTCCTTTTACTTTATTCAAAAACTAAGTCAACTACAGGACAAATCTTTTGTATGATATATTAATACTAAAATTGTGGATATGTATCGAATTAAGGACACATTTTAGCCCAGAAAATTCTGTTTTACGTTTTTGTGTGTTTTAATAGTGAGGCAAATATCAAGGTACAAATTTTTCGCACGGTATTGAATAAAAAGATATATAATTTTTAATGGTTTTATCAATGCAAAAACAATATATTCCTTTGAATGTTTATTATTTTTTTACATTTTAACGTTACGAATAATTTGGAAGTGATTGATAATAACTTGAAAGTTCAATAAGATTATTTTCATTTTAAAAATATTTATGAAGAATACCACTGCATATAAAATATAGTGCATTTGGAATTTCTTTAAATTTATTTTAACTTCTAGACCTAAATAAAAGATATGTAGGTAAGGATAGAATGCAAGGGTTGTTTGAAAAGAACTTTATTTCGTGAGATCGGTAAATTTCGTCCTATTTATAGAATTATTAGATGCACTTTTGCCCAAAATTCGTTGGTGTTATATTTGAAGTGATTGTTAAATATAAGCTTGCTATCAAAAATCAAGTTATTTAATTATTTTTTTTATAACAGGAAGTTTTTTCATAGAATATATTGTCCCTACTATCGGTATTATATTGTAGTGTATTGTCATAAATTAGTAACTAACTGGATGGAATAATGTATAATTAAACCCTTCACTCCTAATTATTGTATTAAAATTAGTGATGTTTTATATTGTGGGTTCTCCTAAACTTAGTTATTAAAACATAAACCAAGATTATAATTTTCAGGGAATAAGCAAAAAAATTGGAGAGGAGGTGATCTTAATTACAAGCAATGTAAAAAGAATGATGCTTTTACTACTAATGTAAAAAATAATAATGATAACTTATAGATTTCACTTCTGGATCTAAATTAAGAAATGATTTGAATTATTGGGTGGCATTTCAACATAAATTCAGTCTCGAATTCAAAAAATTACTGTATTGTCACACACACACACACTTGCGGCAGAATATTTTCGGACAGAAGCATCTTGTGTTCCCATCGTCGTGTTCGTAAACGTGGCGAAGCTTTTATTTTCACTTTAAATAGATACTTGCTTCATAAAATATATTTTAATAAATGTTATCTCTATTTTTCAGATGACAAACGATTGGATTTTCCCTATCCTGTCCCATAACCCATAATACTGGATTTAAAAAATGAAATGAAAAATCTGCACAACTACGAGTGATAATTCTTTCTTTTCCCAAACTTATTGAATTTATGTTAGAAATTAGTTTCTGCAACCTTGGCCAGTGATTAAATCCATGTTAAAGTATCCTTTGAAAATTTTATCATCAGAGGCGGCATTTACAGAGAAGCAAGGGGACAATTACTCCTCTGTCAGCAACTGCTTGTCCTCCCGTCGTCAAAAAATTTCATCACTTGAGTACGATTGTGGAGAGCTGCACATTCACAAAAATAATAACTGAAAAAATACTTTAATACGTTGTTAAAATTCGAAATATAAAAGTAACGTTAAAGCAGTTTGACTATATTTGGTAAAATAATTGATAGGGTGGCAGGTCAATAAGAAGCTGCATTTTGTGGGCAATTTTTGATCGGCCGACTACGAAATCAAAATGCAATGTCAAAAGAGTTAGGCTGTTGACTGAAATATCTTCCATCAAGCTTATAATTTGTATTACTTTTGGCAGTATATCCAATAAGATGAATAAGAAATCGCATACTGCTGACAGTTTCTGGACGGAGTCCATGAACTAAATGCGACGGAGGTCCGCAAAATTTTAGACACCTGATTCAAATATCTTTCATTCGGTTTAAAAGTTGAACTATGATTTGCAACAAAACCGAAAAGGTGACAGTTGCATGAGATATGGCATTTTGCCAAAACTTTTGATCGGTGAACAAGAACACAATGTGATGGATGTCGATGTGTTAAATCCACAGATTTTTAGACATCTGATTTAAATGTCGTTCATTCAGCTTATAATTCGCGCTATATTCAGCAAAATAATCAATAAATTGAAAAATAAGACGTCGCATTTTTACCACCCAATATTTGTCTTTCAACTAAGTTGTTATCATTGGTTAGGAGAACAAATTGTTTTCATCAAGTATTTCGATTACCTGCAAGTGCAGTTAAGGAAATACTTTTATATTACATATAAATAGAACGATATTTTTTTTTTTTTTTTGTAATTTAGAACTTACTAAATAACAGTTCTAAAATTAATCATAATTTTTCAGTATACTGTTTTTTCCACTGTGTAGAGTTGGTAAATTTATTTTATTTCAGTGTGAGTCTATTTAATGGTTAGATTAAATTTAATAAAATACTCTTTTTTTCGGGGGACACTTTTGTAATATTCATGTTAAGAAGAGCTATCTTGCCGTAGCCAAATTATGTTAATTCATTATAAATCACGGGAATTAGTAAATTCCATAACTGTAAATTAGATTATTTAATATTAAAATATCAGTTTTTTTTTCAATCTAATTTACAGGTTTTCAATCTAATTATTACACTAAAGAAGTATTGCTAGTTTCAATTGACGACAAAAAAATAAACATATCTGGTATGGTAGCTTTTCAGCTATACTAAAAGAGTTTATCTACTTAAGCCCTACATTTATTAAATAAATTATGATCTAAATTCTCCAGATTCTGCTTTCAGAATTGCAAATATGTTATTTGGAAACGTATTTTGAAAAAAATTCTTTCAGTAACTCTTCGCAGCAAAATTTATTTAATTTCGAGTGCTTCTAAATTTTTAATAGACATTGGATAAAGATGTCTTAGTAAAATCAGGATTAAAATATTTATTTATAGAACATTCATATATAACAAAACCCCTTCACATACGAATTTATTTACCTTTCAACTAACATGAGAATCTAACTTGAGACAATTATTATTATCTTAATCCCTATAATAATACAAAGGTATTTGAAGAAATGATACATTTTCTATTGATTTTTGCATTTTAAATTACTCAATATTTTCCCTTAGTTGTGATTTTAAAATTTATTAATTCGATGCACAATTCTGACTCGTCATTGTATACGAAGAGGTTAAGAAAAATGAATAAGTGCAACTGAGAGTATAAAATTGCTTTTTTTTAGAACTTGCAATAGCAAAAAGTATTTAACCATTATACTATGTGCCTAAAAATGGAATATAAAATGTTGTCCCTATGAATCTCTCCAATTATGGCTGGAATATAAAAAATCATTTTTCACTGAATCCGCTTCATTTTAGAAAATTTCAGACACTAAATAGACACTGATAAAGTATATGCACGTGCATTGTTTATGAGCATTCATTACAATATATATATATATATATATATATATATAAAGATGAATAAAAAACAGATATGCAAGTGAAAAAATGAGAAATCCGGCCTGATGACTTTCTCAAGGGTCACCATCAAGCAAGGATTCCAATAAAAAGTGGAATTTTTTTCTGTAAAAAGTTAGACAATAGTCTAAAAAATTAACTCTTTTATTATAAAAGAGTTAATATTTTAGACTATTTGATTTTAGACTATTGTTTCTGTATATATATATATATATATATATATATATATATA
>JAOUZG010021824.1:54363-101704 GCA_026289955.1 Argiope argentata
TCCAAAATTTTATTTAAAAATGTATAAAATATTTGACTTTAATAAAATTTTGAAGAATTAACATTTACATTTTAACTTTACAATAAATAAGAAGGATTTCTTCTATTTTTAATAAACATTTTGCAAAATATATTTGTAAGAACAATTTGTTAAAAATGTATAGTGACACTTATGTTCAATAAAAATATGAATATTTACCTGATTTCATCTTAATTTTTTTCTGAAGAAGATTTTACATCATAAGTTGAAGGCCATCAGAGAAATACAATTTCCAGATGATTAATGTTTAAAGGCAATTTAATATGTAGCATTCATAGATAATAACATAATCACTAATAGGAAAAATTGTTTGATTTAAACAGAATTTTGCAATAAAAATATTTTCAGTGTAATAATTATATAAATCATAAAACAATAAAAACTAACAAAAAGATTATTGTATAGACAATACAAAGCTTAAAGACTTCAAAGAAGTAATTGTGTCAGATCTCTTACCTCACAGGCAATATGACTGCCTTTGAGGTTTTAATAAAAATAATACTTTAACTGCAGAGGAAAATTGCATCTTAAAGTTATTTACCTGAATGGATTTTTTTAAAAGCAAAAATGCATTTTGAAAGTCATCAAATTTTCATTCACAATATAAAAAAAATATTATCTAAAACTGTGAAAAATTACAGCAATACTAATTCTCATGCTTCTACTATCATCTTTATGTTTAGAATTGTCTAAGGAACTTAAAAATTTATCCCAACTGTAATTTTTTGAAAGAAATATGAGAAGAAATAAAAAGCAAATTTCTAAAAATTATCTTATTTGCTAAATTAACAAAAAAATTCATTTACAATATTCTGTGATATTATTCAAAAAAGGAAGTCGTACTGATTATCTGCATTAAAAAAATTGCTGCAAAAAATAATTAAATTCATCTGTTTAAAAGTATATCTAAAAAATAAACACAGGCCATTGAAAATTATGGCATCTGCTTTTGATTATATATAATATACTTTTTTAAAGAGTAACACTTTTAATACCTTTAGCAACTTCTGTATGTTCAAAAAATTTGAACACTTTTTTGTTGATTCTCAACCTAAAAAAAAAGAAAACTGACAAGTTTCTCATAAAAAAAATGATATAAGGATAAATTACTTTTTAATTATGTTATTTTAAGAATCTTACGAAAAAATGTGTTTAAATGTTAATGAATTATATTAATAAATGGTATTAAATAACCTAATAAATAAAACTTTCTCCCATATTGTAAAACATTTTTCATTATGAATAATTCATATTTATTTATGAAAATTTCATTGTTTAAAATTATTCTCCCATTAATAATATTTAATAGAGATTTTTCAATTATCTAAAATAAATTTCTCTGCAAGATGTGTGAATTAAAAATATTTGCACTAGAAAATTAGACCTAAAGGTTGAGAAAAACTATATTCTGTAAATTACCTAGCAAAAAATACTCATCTTCTAACAGGAACATGTAATATAAAATATTTATAAGACTTTTTTTTAGATGTAACAGTTGTTGACTGATAAATGATTAATTTCATATCACAAGTTCCATCACAGAGCAAGACTGAATATTTAATCACTCAGTCTTCCCTTAGAGACAAGAAAGGCACAAGTTATTCTCTTAATTCTTAAATGTCCACAAAGAAGATTTAAAAATTTTGTTGTCTTTTTTTCTTGGCACCCATTGCATCCAAGATAGGTTGTCGTTTGGCTTGATATCGACGTCTCAGTTCTTCTATGTCTCTTTCCATTTCAGAATCTAAACTTAACATTCGTTGATTAAGTTCAGCATAACTAAGCCCTTTCAGCTAAAAGAAAGTAATGACAACAGTTTTTATAAACAATTTCTATATAAATAGAATTTTTAATTAAAAAATAAAATTAATAAAAAATAATTAATAAAAATATACAAAATTGATAGCATATGTAATTTGCTTCATTACAAAGATATGAGTTTTTTTAAAAAATAACATCACTATTTGTGTTCAAATAGTTCACAATTATATCAATGTTACAAAAAAAACCCCCCAATATTTTAACTAGTGCAGAATAAAGAAGTTAGTTATGATACAGTGAAGATTGTATATGAATCAAACAAAGTGTGAAATAAAATTCTGATTCAATGAGACATGACAAAAACAATTCTTGTTGGATGCAATTTCATCTAGAAATTTTGAAACATTTCCCAAACAGTGAAATGCATAATTTTACAGTAAAAAGTTCTACAAAAGTGAAGCATAAAGGAATGGAGAGATCTATTTCTTTTATCTTGCAAAAACCTTAATTTCATTTATGATTTTTTATTGAAAAAATAATTAAATATGCTCTATTTTATCCTAAGGTCTTTTATAAAGAAATGCATTAAAATAACAATTACTTATGAATAAATTATTATTATAAGTGATGATAATTTTTTTGCATCCAGAAAAATCTCTTTATTTGCCATCTCCTGCCATTAATATATGCAACTCAGTCTTTCCAACTACATTTTTTATGTTTGAATTTATTATATTGCATTTTATTATTAGCAAGAAAAATTTTATATCAGTGAAATATGATAAGTATTTAATTTGAAACAGAATTTTAATTTAATTCTTTATAAAAGTCAGGTGATGTTATGTGTGCATATACAAAACAGATACCCCCTCCCCCTTTATCATAAGTGTTGGATGAAAATAATTAGGTTTTTCTGAAACTTAAAAGGAAAAGTATTATTATAAATCAATAAAGATGATTTTTACATAAGGACACATATTTATTTTAAGGTTACAAACTTCAAGGAATCTATAAATATATGTAAAACAATACAGGAAAAATCCTACTGCAATTTAAATTCAATTGAAAATAAATTAAATAAGTAATTTACAGAAATATGAAATAAGTTTTAAGATAATTTTTTTTATCAATACATGAAACTAATTTATAAAACTGGATTTAGCTATACCAAAATATCAAATGAATTAGATCACCCATTGATAATTACATATAAAACTCATAACTTTCTCTTGTAACTACAAGTACCATCTATTATAATATTAGGAAGAATTTAGCTTCCTGTTTAAATTTTCTAAGACAGATGATGATTGTTTCAAGATAGAGAGAAAGTAACAAAAGGATCCAAAGATGAGAGAAAATTTACAATAATTAAGTAATATAATTAATATTTTGCAGTCTGTGCAATAGAATAAATTAATGATTTGCATTAAAAATATGTAGACTGTTGACTATGTATTTTTACTCATAAATCATAAAACTGCATAACATTAAATCATAACACTGCATTTTTATGTAATGTAATTTACATGATTTTTTATAAGCATGTTTAGTATCCATTCTTACTGACACAAGTAAGAACTAAGAAATAAACATTAAAACAAATTTAAAATATTTATTATTGATGTAATCAGTTTTGCATATTAATAAATTTATATATACGTATATACTTACAAAGTCAAAATTTCCATCTGCAAAAGGACGGTGAAATTTTGGTGGTTCATGCATAGCAGCTGATGGTCCAATATTGCTTATTTGGTTGAGTTGTCTTTGTATTTGGTTTGAAAAATTTTTTTCATCTGAAATTTGAGAGTTTTTATTCACATAGCCATCATTTTGAACAAAATGATTAGGATGAGGAGTATCTGAATGAGATGCAGAAGTTGTAACATTGTTCAAACGAAGTTCATTTCGTTGCTCTTTTTCTTTTTGATCAAAATGATCCAGAAATGAGGGACGGTAGTTTTCTTTCTTGTTACTAGTGTTTGCATCATGTCCTAAACAGAAAAAAGTAATGTCATTCAGCACAATGTTAATTTACTAAGCACCAATTGTATAAACATAATTGGAAATGATAAATAACCATTACTCAAAAATTATAAAACAAAGAACGAAATGTTTAAGCATTTTGTTAATATTATAATATATACTGAGTAACCAGTTGGTAGTTGCAAGGTTCTATAAACTCTTAAGCAAAGGAAAAGATTTTGTAAAAGATTAATTTTTTGAAAATAATGATAATGAATTTCAGTTTAAGCACTTAATTTATACCAGCTTTAAATTATTAATCAATGCAAAGGGATCTTTAAATTAATTTTTTCAGATACAATCATGACAAACATAGTTTTTAATCATGGTAATTATTACAACAAATCAAATCACTAATATCCAGTAATCCATGGTATAGTATAATTAAAATTATGAAATGAAATAACAGAACATTTATAAAATGTTTAAATAAAATACAACAAAGTCAAATACACAAATTCATATTACAAAGAAGAATTTATATTGCAAAGATCAAGAAAGCAAAGGAAATGATAAATGTATCATTTTCAACCTACAAATAAAGACATTTTATTTTTATCACATATAAATATGTCAGATATTTTGAGAAATGCTTGCAATTTTGCAACTGGATATTAATAATTTTGGGATTATAATTTAGATTAGATAAATAAAATTATATCTGAAATTATTTTAGGACCAACTAAGTAATTTTGAAAAATGGTCAGATGGCATGCCCTTTCTTAACCTCTACATATCAGCAGGACAAACATTTGTTTATAGACCTAATTTCTGTAACCATTATTTAATTTTTGCTTCCAAAGTTTAATATTCCTAATATATTAAGGTTATTCTTAATATAGAAATAACTTCATTTGTAATTGATAAAATTATTCTTACATTCTAATTTTATTTTTAAATATTTCAGAAGATAGGCTTACATGCTAAATGTGATATTTTGCAATCCATTTTATACAATGGCTATTTTTCATATTAGTACAGATACTACCTTTAAACTATTTTATAATTTTGTCTTGCAAATTCCTACAACAGTTTAATACAATAATTTTAAAACATTTTTTAAGCAATTTTTATAAATTTTTTAAAATTATATTTGGAATTCTCTTTCTTTAGCAAACATGCATTAACTTCATAGCTTCATATAAAATACAAATTATTACATAAAGATATAATATTTTTAATTATAAGATATTCAAAGTGTAATAATTTGCATAGCCATATTTCTAAATACATTACTAAGCTATACTTTTCATTAGAAATCAAACAATAAAAAAATTATATCAAATATTACTATTTATAATAAAAAGCAAAATGAACGAAATGTTTATAATACTGTTCGGGAAATAATTAATATTTAAGCCATTTTAATTTCTTTTCAAAGTGAAAAATATATTTTGACAAATACATTAATAATACTTACTTTTCATAGTTGCATCATCATCTTCACTATCACTATTTATGACTAAAGTTCCAAGATCCGATTCTATATCACTGTTAGCACATACAACTAATGTGTTTGAGTCTGTTTGTGGAATCAAAGTGTTCTGTTCCCCAGAGTCATTGTTGTTTGGAACTAAGGTACTTGAGCCATTTAGAAGTGTATGTGAATCTACTTCATCATCATCCTTTAAATTGAAAGAAAATAAACTTCTTATTGCAAAACACAAGATACATAGAATATTCAAAAAGGAATAACCCTTTTTTTCAATTGAAATATATGCAAAACTTTTAACAGAATAAGTCTTATTATTTTTAAATGCTTTTTTCTTCTGTTTTAAACTTAAATATTTTACACTTTATTTCTAAAATTTTCAAAATTTAAAGTGTCCAATTTAAACATCAGCTATTCTTGCTTCAAAGAATTGACTTGCCAGTTAAGCTAAACATTATTTTAAAAAAAGGAGGGGAAATAGAAATCCAAGATCATAGCCTCAAAATCACTTAAGACTATAGACAGAAAGAGGCACTAATATTCAATTTATTTTTTTGTTTAGGTAATAAATCTTTTGAATTACAAATATTCTAAGATAAACTGCAATATGAAATCCAAAACATAGAATGAAGCTTATATGCTCACTTTTTGCCTTGAAAGTGATGTTGAAAAAACATATTTTCAGTAATTTATGAGGACTAATAAACAATTTGTCTGGGAATAGTTGAACAACTCACTTTATAATTCTGATACAGAGCCAAATGACAAATATTTATTTCAAGATATCAAATTATTCAACTGATTCTGATTAAACCATAATGTTATTAACACGAAAAAAATTGAGCCGTATTGGTTATCCTCATAATTGGATCATTCATTCAGAAGGGAAAAAGCTGATTTGGAGAACTTAACTTTAACAAAAACTTTGCTACATTTTTCAATAAATAATAAAATTCTACGATAAATGGTTATCTTTTGACTTTATAGTACTTCTTATACTCTATAAAATCCTTGTATCTGAAATAAAAATTCTTAATACAAAATATTACTTACAAAATTTAAATTTTGTAGTCTTTCATTTGGGCAGGATACATTTTCTCGGATTTCTTTTGCTTCAGCTATCATTTGTTGGAGAATTGCAACAGGTTTGGCACTTTTGATGAACTCATGTTGAAGTAATTCAGTTGCTGTTGCTCTTTCTGCAGGGTTTTTGACAAGACATCTTGATACAAAATCAATGAACTCAGGAGACCAATTATCAAGTTCACGGAAAGATGGAGGTGGTTTAGTAGGAATCATGAATATTGCCCTAAACAATAAATTTTATGATATTAAATAACTTTTCAAAGCTTTATTTGTTGTTAAAATTATTTATTTTGTTATCAAGAATATATATAATTTAATTCTTTTTCCAGAGAAGTACAATGATTTCTGTTAGTGTATTAAATGTATGATATTAAAATGAATAGTATGGAGAAAATAAATGCTGAAGTTAATTTTCATATCATTGTGCAATTACACAGAATTTAATAATCAAATTGAAAATAAATATATATAAGGGATTCAAAATAGAAATTAAGTCAATAAAATGAAATTAGGGATCAATATGATGGAGGTGAGGCAATGGAGGTGACATTTATTTGCTGCTAAGCCTCGATATATTAGAGGATTGACTGAGTTTTATTATATATCTCATTTACTAAGTTAATCAAATTTTTGATTGTGCATATAATTGCCCAAAAAGACTAATAAAATAAAAACTAAAGACACTAAAATAGCAGCTTTGCCTTATAAACGAAAATTAGTAACTTTTTAGTAAAATTTCATCACCTCATTGGATGAATATCTGCATAAGGAGGTTTCCCTTCTGCTATTTCCAAAGCTGTAATTCCAAGACTCCAAATATCAGCCACACAGTCATAACCTACTTCTTGAATCACTTCTGGAGCCATCCAATATGGAGTACCAATTACTGTATTTCTTTTAGCCATTGAATCCTATAAATTAAAAGAAATTATTTAAAAACATATTCAAAAATAATTGTAGAGATTTAATCAAAGAATGTTTGTATGATGAAGCAATCAATACTGCCTTACTTAAAATTGTAGAATATATTAATTAATAATTTTATTAATTATACATTAAATAATTATTGTTTTCTGTTGTGTTGATTAATGGCACTTGCCATGGATAAGCCTCCGCTAAAACGATCAGCAGATTTTAAGCCAAAGAAATGTGTCTGTCTGTTTTTTTACAAGTAGCGCCATGTAGGGCCAAGAGTACGACACATGTCACAACCCTTTTTAGGGAGCGAACTACATTCATGCATCTCAGATCGTAAATTAGACCTGGAACAGAGAACGATCACCTGTGATCCAGTACCCCCAGTGCTATTACTCTCGATATGGAGGACTTTGCGACCACGAACAGATTTAACGAGTGCTTGTCGCCATACGCTCGGGGAATTTTGGCTGGCGAGTTTCAAACTCGTAACCTAAGGAGTACAAGTCCAATGCTCTACCAACCGGGCCAATTTTTTTCTGAATTCCACTAATTGGATTGTTTATAGTACAGTTTTTTTCTCTTTTTACTTAGTGTTTTTCAATTTCTGATAAATAGGTGAAAAACATTTAACTACATATTAACTGATCAACCCTTTTCGCAGAAAAGTTTTATCTGTAAAATTAGAGCTCACACAGTTCTCTACAGAACAAGATTAACTTTATTTTAATGTAAAATAAAAATTTTAAAAAAAATGACATAGTTTAAATTGATATTACTGAGGAAACATTACACAGATACACCTTTAATGAATATTATGTAAAAAGTGTTAATTTATAGAATATTTTATATTATAATGATAATCAAAGCTTTAGCAAACAAATTCTTATATTTTCCCACACGATGCATTTAAAAAATCAACAGTAATACTACTATAGCAAAACAGCAGCCACCCTAAATCATTTTATTTTATTAAATGTTAGTAATGCTAATGAAATCCTCAAATATATATTCAAGATAAATAAAAGATTGTTCATTTAAATGTTTAAGAGGCATACTGTCCTAAAATTTTAAATTTTCCTAATTACACGGAATAAATTATTATATAATTTTAATTCACTTTTCATTATGCGAGGTTCAGATAACAATCAGAAATTAAAATTTTATATGCATTTTAACAGAAGTTTAAAAAACTATGATCATTCAAATCAAACATAAAAAATATTGGAATGAAAAAATATTTAACAAGATTTGAAATAAACTCACGGTCAGTTGTCCAGCAACTCCAAAATCAGCTAGTTTTGCATGTCCTTCATAATTCAGCAATATGTTTCCAGCCTTGATATCTCTGTGAATTTTTCGGCGGTAATGTAGATATTCAAGACCTTTCAAAACATCATTCAGAATAGTTGCAATTTCTTCTTCAGTAAGCTAAGATAAAAATTTCATATTATTATTTTTTTTGTATGAAGAACTTTTTTGTTAATACTTGATTTGAAATTCAGTAGAGAAGCAGTTATCTAAAAAAATTGGGACCATATTCACCTTGTATAGTTAAAAACTTAATTAATAGAAACTATATTTTAAATTGTGTGTGTGTGTGTTTGTGTGTGGAAAAAGTTTACAGAATTGTTTGTCTGAAAAAAAAGCTATTCTATTAGCTGATGCACTGTTCAAACAATCTTTTATGGTTACCATATGAAAGGAAAATACACATAACATATTAAAAAGTGTGCAACAAGATTCCTCAATAGTAAGAAATGCCCCAGAAGCAATTACTGATCAGATCAGTAATATTGTTTTTACAATTTTTTTTTTGAATTTTTCATTGATTCTTGAGGAAAGTTTTGAAATATTTTCCACTTCTCATTAGCATATAACTATTGTATATATCTAGAGTGCCAATTTTAATTTCATGAAAATGTTTGAAATTTAACCCCATTACAAATGGAGTGCTTAAAGAATGAACTTTTTATCTCTTTTCCTAAATAATTTCTTTAATTATTAAAGATCACTTTTCAATAAGTTCCTCCCTCCCTATTAACTTTAGCATTATGAAAATTGATTTCAATACCAACTCTAACACCCCTTTCAGGAAAGATTTTTCACTTATTAAAAAAATAAAAATAAGTACTGGCACTGACAGTGTTATAAGAGATCCTAATTGACAGAACTTTGAATAATCGATATTCTACAACAAATTCCTTATTTTTATTCTATTTCACTTTTTTTTTAAATATTAAAAATAGTAGTTTCATATTAATAAATTTAACAAAAGGTAAGCTACAAACAAATATTATGAAATCTATATTTCAAAGTTAAAATAAATATTTATATAAAAAATATGCTTACAGTTTTCTTCCTTAGTCTCATAATATCAGACACAGAGCCGCCACCACAGTACTCCATGACAATCTGAAAGAAAGAAAAGGGGCAACTTTAAAATGGACCTCAGATACAAATTTTTTAAAAACCTTACAAGAATTTCAAGTATGTTATAATATTTAGTGTTTGTAAGAGTACTATTCAAAATTCTTAATATAATCTGCAAGTTAAATGAAAAATACAAATACGCCATCTGCACTAAATAAAATGAGGTTCGGCAAAACACGATGAAAAATAGATTTTGCAATAACTGTCAAGAAGTTCTGTTTCTAAATGGAGGGTAATATATCCAATATTTGATTTTTTTAATTTTATTTTGCTGGATTAATTTTTTAATCTACACAGCACACGAGCAGGACAACTGTAGATTTTGCAGATTAAATTCTAAGCTATTTTGTTAAAAAAAATTCTGATTAAATTTTTTTAAAAAAAGTTCTTTCCACTTTTCCTTTCAAATGTCATTTTTTTAATTATTGTTTTTTGTTAAAAAATTATTGATTTTTAAAAATATTTTTCTATTTTTTTAATATTACAGAATTAATTTTAAGAAAAACTCCAAGGGAATTGTTAAATCCTTTAATACTTCCTTCTTTTAATTCTTCTATTAAGAAGTATTATTAAGCTCAATTGCTCAATGTTCCTCTTACAATCTTTTTTTCTTCATATATTGTGTAAAAAATTTTGCATAACATTAAATAAAATTCAATAGTTAAATTATTTTAATTTCTTTATATCATTATGAAGCGTTTGGAAATTTTCAAGAGTTTGAAGAATAATGTTTTCAAATCATTGAGATAGAATAGCCTTTGTTCATAATTATTTCAATAGAATAAAAATACACAAGATTGTAAAAAGGCTAAATTCATTTCTCATTTATTACTAAGCTACAAATCTAACGATCTGGAAAAAAATGAGCAAAAAATAAGCTTTATTACTAAGAAAAATCTACAGAAAAAAATAAGCTACAGAAATATATTAATGGTCCAATTTTAATAATCATAGTTAATAAATTTTCTATACGAATGGATTCTATTGATATAAAATGCAAGTGTGTGTGTGTGTGTATGTATGTTTTGTAAGACTAAATTATATGATTGAAACAATCAAGAAACTACATACTTTACAGATGACTGCATACAAAATATTTCTAAAATTTGATAAATACTTTTTAGAAATTTATTTAAAACCTATCACTTTTTTTAAGATAATAAAAACTATAGCATATATTATAATGTTTATAAATGTATTCTATCATATATATTCTTATAAAAGCCTTATTTTTTCTATAAAGGAAGCAAAAAAAAAATTCAATAAATTGTTTGCACAATTTCAAAATAACACATTAAAGGTGCATTTCCAAACAGTTTCAAGTAGAGATACTTGAATTTATTTTCCTATTAGAAATATATTCAGGAGTAGAAAAGAAAAGGCAGTAAAGCAGGAATTATTATTGGAAAAAAAAAAAAGAAAACTAAAGATGTATTGATTTGAAAAATTTTAATGAAAAATAAATCCAAAGTTAATTGATTTGAATAGAGTATTAAGAATTAATAGTTTTGCATGTAGGCAACCAACTGGAGTTGGAATCCCCAGCTTAACTGTATTTTTTTTTATTTTTCAACAAAAGTTGTGTACATTCACATGAGAAAAAACAAAGAATCTAGACACAATAATTTTGAAAAATTAAAGTTCCTTTACTAAAAAAATAACTCTTCTTCAAATCAAATAAGCAAGCAATAAACAATAAGTGTGTTAAGTAAACAATTTTAGTAATAATTTATTGAATTGTTAATATGTAAATAAATGATAGTAACATTAATATGAATCATGATAGGAAGATTAGAAAAATAAATACACTAAATACAGAAAGAAGATCTTTAAAGAATTTCAGGCATACCCAGAGATCTGTGCCCTTGAAGTAACTTCCATAGTACTTCACAACAAATGGACTGTCACATTGTTGCATAATAGAGATCTCATTTATGATCTCTTGTAAGTCTGTATCCACTGGAACTTGCTTGATGGCCAAAATCTGACCAGATTCCTTGTGCAATGCTTTGTATACACTTCCATAACTCCTGTTATAGAGAAAGGATCACAATCAATTGATGCAATAATAAGACAAAGGACATAATTCACATCAATACATTTGTATATATTGATTCAATAGGCTTAACTGCATACACTTACAAAATCACAAAGCAAGTCAATAAATATAAATTAACTCACCCTTCTCCTAATTTACAGATGATATCAAATACTTCCTCTGGCTGCCTAGTTAAGCTGTCTTCACTCAATTTTTTAAGTTCACTGGAAAAAAAAAGATTTATAAATATAAATGCCGATGGTTTCCAGTTCTTCAAGGCTGAAATGGAAATACAGAAAAATGCATAAAATATGGCTGTTATATTAATAATGAAAATTAAACTTGAAAGATTTAACTTGAAGCATTCATTCTAAATGATTTTTTTTTTTTTTGGTGATCGTAAATCTACTATTTAATTTCTTCATTAACCAATCATAAGACTAAGACTTTTCATATTTCATTTTTACACCCCTCCCCCTTCTCCCTGATTTTATTTTTAGAAAATCGAGTCTTATATTATTAAAAACGCAAACCACTAAGCACTTTCAGAGTAGTATTTAATTGTATTTATTTATTTTTGTGTTTTTAATCCGAGAATTCTGACCAATGGCAGACTATTTAGAAGTATATTTCACGAACGATTTTTTTTTCCCTCGGTAAAATCGAATTTTTCAAAAATTAAAGTGGACATCGATCTAACATTTTTGCATTTAATTTTTTTTTCTATGTAATACAAGCTTAAATAAAATTCTAAAAACTTTTCTCAACAATATTTTCTTTTAAATTTGCACTTTTAAAAATTTACTCATGGTTTTATAAAGGTATAACATTTGATAACTTATTTTTTTAAAGTCTTTTAAATATTTATATGCATTTAAATTTTTCCTCTCAGATCAATAGCCCTTTATTTAGATTCAAAGATCTTTGCTACTAGATGCAAACTTAGACTCTTTTTTTGGGTAGCTACTTAATAACTTTAATGAAATTATAGATCTTGACTGTAATTTCATGAACTAAACCATGGCGATCCGAATCGATTGTATCAATTATTTGGTCATCATCAATTTATTGGTCAGTTTTTCAGAGGAAACGCAAGAAAAAAAATTAAGTAATTTAGTTCGAAATATAGGTCATATTAATCGTCATCATTATAAATTCCACATTTCTTTTTGTAATCGTCTGCATTTTATTTTTGTGTGATAAAATAAAAAATATTAAAAAAATAATAATTAATTATGTTGAAAATTCTTTTTTCTTGTTCTATATTAAAATTAATAAAATATATAAACAGTTTTAATTAAATAATATTTAATTAAGAATTAGCATAAGACAATAGTTAACATCAAATCCAATCAGACGACAGACAAAAATTATTTTAAAAAGCTAACCGCTAAACTATTTATTTCGTGAAAATCAATCTATTTTTGTATCAACCAAATACTTTAGTGTCGTAACTGAATAACAATTTAATTCGTTAAAAAAATTGATTTATTTATAAATGTTGTATCTAAAATAATTGAAATAATCTAACGTAGAAGGTTAACTCAAAGCAATATTTGTATCCACAATATTATGTCTATAGAATGTGAGGCTGAAAGTTAAAAATCACAATAAACTTGCCGCTTTTGGAGACTATTGACTTCCTATTAATATGAAATGTGAATATATAAATTTTTATTTTGTTACTAAATAAGACAAAAAAAAGTAGTTTTAAATTGAATGAACAAGTTATTGAGTAATTTCAAGAAATTAAATTGTGTATATGATACACAATAAAAGCGGGCATGTAAATCTGCTTCTGAATCAATGTCCAAAGCAGCAATTTCTTATCTTAATTTTACAATCAATAAATCATAGATTAAATGGTTTGATTGGACAAAGAGATCAGTTTGAGTTTCATAACAATAAACCCCTATTGCAAATTTATCACATCATATGTTGAAGAAAAAAAATATTGAAATTAGATTTTTTTAAAATTAAATCAATATCCTTTAAAAGATAAAGAATTTTAAAACAGAACTAAAATCATTTTTGCGAAATCATAATTTTGGAAGACAGCTCAAAAGCATTAAAAGGGTGCTTAAAAGTGAATTGATTTATATTTTAATTAATCCAGGCGTTTGAAAAGTTCACAGGGAACGTCCTAACAACAATTAAGCCTTCAAGAGCACGTGTGTCACATTTCATAAAGAACAAAACAAACAAAAAACTGCAAATATGTATAAAATAACAAAAAAAAATTACAAATAGAAATTTAATATTGAAATTTTATTTCCGATTAAAAAGAAACTATGAAAAATTCAAGAAATAAACAAAAAAAAATCACATAACTTACCATTCGGTAACAAACATCAGTTCACTCTTTAAAGAATATTATAGCAAAAAAAAGTAAACAAACGAGCAAGTTTTAATTTAAATCAAGTCATATATTGCCTATTCAATCAGATTTGTATTCCCTTTGCAACATTTTAAACACTATAAATTTCTTTTTATTTATCAGTATTTAAAGTCTTCATAAAATGCTGAACGGTGAGTAAAGTGATTAGGTTCTATTTATTGATGTTGTTTACAATTCAAGCTCCCGTATCTTAGCCACAGTGGAGAGGAAGTCAGTGACTGCGTAATAGCTTTTGATTTCCAAGCGGAAATACGACACGAAGAAACGGATACATGAGAAAGATATCTGAAAACAGAAACACAACTTGCATACCCTAACGATGGCAGACCCCAAAAACTGCCCAATGAAAATGAAGGAGAGAGGGGGTTTCTCCGGCTTTCTTATATGCATATACAATATGGCGCGTTTCGACTTTCTTGTATACATACACAATATGGTGGGGTTCGTCAAGGGTTTTGCAATTCGATGATGAAAAGTCACCCCAAAACACTCTTCTTCAAAGTCAATACTTTACATAAATTGGCATTTTTTTTTTGTTGTTAATCAGAACACATGTCAAATTTCATAAATCCAGATCGTAATTTCCCCTGAAGCCACCATAATGTGCCTCCATACTAAAATTACTTTTCGTTCAACTGCTTCTTAATTTTCATCCTCTTACATTAATTTTCATTTCAACTACTACAATCGTTTGACCAAAACTGAGGTCAAACCTTGAAAAGCATTTTTTCCAAGGTTTTCTCATTAAGTTTCAAAAATAATTCTGATTGAATAGAAATGCATGCTCATTGACACTCAAGACAACTATCTAAGTCCAATAGACAGGGATTTTGAAGCAGAATGTCTACATATTCGCCCATAAATACATAATCCACCTGTTAACGAACTTAGCTCAATATTAAACACTGAATTACAGTTTTGATATAAAAATCATAAGTTACAATTTATTTATCCTTTATAGAAACTTAAAAGGTTTGTAAGCGTAGTATGATGACAAATAGTTATTCTTTTGATAGATTTAATTAGAATTTGATAACTACAATTTCGGTAATAAAACTATATGTCAAATTTCATTCGTCTATCTTTTTCAAAGACACAAAGACAGATTCGTAAGTAGGAATTGCCCGGATGCTATCTAAGTATCCGGGGAAATCGGAATGACAGCTATCGTAACAGCACGAAGGCAAGAACGAAAGTTCTTAATGTCTACCATAAACTATGATGCACCTTCTCTCATAAGATATGCGTTTTGTCATAAAAGTGTAAAAAACTCGATCCCACAGCCTAAATGCAATCAACCCAGAAGCGAGAATCAAGTATTACACAGGAAAATTCTTCTTATATCTAAAATGTTCTTCTTGATGAGATCTAGAAGCAGATGATTTTCCTGGACTTGGAGCAGTTTCAAATAATCACATTCACTTTCAAATAATCACAGACTCATAAAAATCTCGAGTGAAATTTTTAGATGATTATAATAAAAGCTTATTCTTCGTATAATTCCGATAAAACTAATCTGAAGGATAAAAATTAAAATTTAAAAAAAAAACTGAATAATTATATAAATTTATTGAATTATTAATAATAATTAATCTGATAAATTTTATCAATGACTTATATTAAAATTATTAATAATGTTTGCGAATCTTCTTTTAAAAAAATCTGATGGATTTTTTTTCAATTTGCAGGGAAATCTACCAATTGCTCTTGAAATCAATATGCTTTGTATTCAATTCATATGGGAAAAATTCGGTTCTTTTGCTGTCTTTCCCATTGTTTTTAAAATAAACAGAAACGAAACTGGTCCAGATAAGTTTAGTTGATTCCAACATTTTCTGCCTTACTGTTGCCAAGATGGCGCGACGCAAATTCTTTCTAGAATCGTCTGGCGAAACAGTTGCTCATTTTAATCTTTTCATTACAACAACTGATGAGACGAAGATTATCTATTTTCTTTTCTAATACAGTTTCTAAAATCATACAAGAAACTAAAAATAAAACAAAAACACAAAATAGTATATAACACATGGTACTACAAAAGGGAGGCTGTTCTAAGCCGCTCTTTGCTAGTAAATTCAGTGAAAAAGCAGATGCATCACACATGGGTATATTCAGGATCATATAACAAAAATACTTATATAAATAAAAACATCATAGGCAGTGTAAACGGCAAGCCTACTGTGTAATCGAACAGTGTGCGCAGTGTAAACGACAAATCAATTAATTGTAACCTTAACTCCATCG
Source organism: Argiope argentata (assembly GCA_026289955.1). Lineage (NCBI taxonomy): Eukaryota > Metazoa > Arthropoda > Arachnida > Araneae > Araneidae > Argiope > Argiope argentata. The sequence continues at coordinate 70,735 of JAOUZG010021824.1, forward strand.
TCATGCTTTTATTCGTACGGGAATCGATTTATCGATTTTCAAATTTATAAAAAGAGGCTTCATTATTAAAAGAAATTACTTGATACAAAAATCATATTATACATTATGAACAAAAACATAATTGCTTAAGAAACGTAGCACATTCTTGAACCGAAATTATATAATGGAAAAAGCAAAACGATTAAGTGTTTAAAGCAAGTGTTCAAAGAACTTATTGTCTAAAGACGTGGGCAATAATTACACATGATATTTGATGAATCCAATTGCTTAACTTCATTGATTGATAAAGAGTTTGTAGTAGCGACTCCTCTTTGCGTTTGAGATAATAATTATTTTTTTAAAAAAAAAGCGGATATCAACTGTATCCTTAACAGATAAATGACACATAATTAAAAGAAAATATATTCAATCTATTAATATGTTAAATGATAAGTAATCCAAATTTTCGAAATAATTTGCGAATATTCATCAAATCCTTTTAAAGCTACTACGAAAAACGATCCATAATTTTTATTTGAAATAATTCAGTATGCTAACAATATATCACAGATTGAAAAAGCAAACATACTAAACAACCAAAGACAGTTTTAAAATATTATCAACTTAAATATTACAGAAATTCAGAATAATTGTATTATACAAAAATGATGTTTGAGCCCTACGCAATGCTGGTCCGATGAATGCTTATAGAATGTCCTCATATTTCTGAGAGCCCAGCAAAACTAACCGTTTTTTTTAAAAGGTGCATATCTTTAAAAATTAACCCCAAGACTACAACTTTTCGACGATGTTACCTCATAAAGGGGTAAGATGTGAAAGTATTAACACATTTCTGGAATTCTACGCCCCCGTTAGATATTTTTTCTTCCAGTTTCACCCCCCCCTCCACACACACATGTGAGTGCCCTGTCGTTTTTAGCCCTTATTTTTTACTTCAACTCAAAATTGGTATTAATTGCTTACATGACCAGTTCAAGTGTCAAAAAAGTTTCCAGGAAAGGCCCCCAAAATATTTTATATAATATCATAAAATTAACTTCCGATTGTAACATCATAACTCTTTTTTGTATAAATATAATTCAGATAAAAATAAAAAATGGATTAAGAAATTTTTTTCACATGCTGTAAACTTAACTGTGAATTTAACTTACCTGTTATTATAATAATTATCTATTAATGCAATCAAAACTTGCCTTCAAATTTTGATTTCCGGGATCACAATATTTTCAAATATTACGAAATTTATTTAAATATAATTTATTAGAAATATATATAATTTTTTTTCTAAAAGTTATATTAGTCTTAACTAATTATCATCACATCTGCTGGAAGATCAATGCCAAACAGATGATAATGGAAAGAAGATATTAGATATTTTTAAAAAAAATATTTGAAATTTAGAATTAGTTTCGAATTCGAAAAAAATTATATATATTGTAAAATGATATTATAAATGAATTTGCTATAAAACATTTAAGATGAAACCATAGCTATTTATTGTAATCTTATTCTCGCAGTTCGAACCAACATCCTAATACTACACCAACATGTTCAACTAAACAAAAAAGCATTGAATCAATTTGTTGTACGAAATTTTGTAGCAAATCCCAGAAAATCAAACCTTGTGAGAATATGTTCTAGTTTAGTTTGAGGGCAGAAAACTGCATTATCACTTTTGACACATCAATTTTCCGCCTTCAGGTTTATTAGCAAAGGATAAAGAAGGTTGTCACATTTGGCGACTTAACGCCAATAAAAAGTTACAATTTGACGTGAATATTTGCCATGTATCCGATTCTCCTGTGTGGCTATTAAAGCGAATATATTTTTTTAACCATTAAAACGAAGTTCATTCCTAATTCATCGTGATATGTAAAGAAAAGTTAGGAATAAACAAAATTTATCTAATTAAAATATAGACAAAAGCACATATGTTAAAATCATGGATAAAAGTAAAATTTTGTTTTATTAAATGATTTCAAACATATATTATTACTTGTCATTAAAGTCTATACGAAAAGTAAATTGTTGAAATTAAATAACAAAATTCCATACCCCATTCTGAACTAGTGAAAGGAGACAATCTGGCATTCTGGGTGCTGAAGTCTAATATGATAAACAATCGACAACGTTGCTCTCCTGAAAAAGAGAAGGGGAAAAAAGGTTCATATTATACACAGTAAGAATAAAACATATCTCAAGCAATAATACTGGCCTATACAGATTAGTCTATATAGTTATACTGGCTTTTATGGATTTTGTCATGAAATTATCTAGTAACACTTTTATTAAACATCATATAAATTTCCTATTCAAAAGATTCTGTCATTATCTCATAGCTACAACCCATAACCTGATTATGCGATTTCATTTTTAATCACAATCTATTTCAAATTTTTTTAAAAAAGCTTTGTTCAATACTATACAATAACTGTTATCTAAATAAGTTACAGTAATGCATACAAGAAATTATACAAGCATCATAATTTCTAGACTAATAATTTCATTATTTTAAGCCAATCAACAGCTACCTCGAAGAAACATCGCACGTTGATCGGTGAATGTTTCTGGAGAAAGTTTATTAAGTGATCTAAAATATTGATATTCTAAGCATCCTAATTTTGGTTATTTTTAATCGCTGAAGAGTTGGACTTTTTTTATTGTTTAAAAGTTTAGTACATCAAAAATATTTTACTAATGTAATTAGTTAGATCGGGTAAAAATTTAGGTATACTTCATTTTGTCGATTTTTAACAATTTAGAAATTAGCTACAGTACCAAAATTAGAACTGACGCTTTGTTTATATATATAGATAGATAATCAATTATTTCAATTCCATTTAGACTAACTTAGTTATTGTGTTTTGTGTCTATTTGCTTGCAGTATGGTGTTATGCATTTCCTATTTCCAAATTCGTCTCTCGATTGAAAAACTCTTCTAGAAGAAATAATCTTTCTAAAATTACTAGAAGATATACCCGTCTGATGGGGTAGTTATCTTGTTTACAATACCTTAGACACGATTAACGATTGCCAGTTATTTATAAACGAAAATTGTAGAAGAAAATTTCAAGCATGTTGACAAAGCGCTCAATAAATGAAAATATTTATATTTATTACTTGCAATACATTGTAGACGTTAATATATAATAAAGATTAAAATGAAATCTGCTATACATATTTCAATGTTTAATGTCAGAACACCATTTCTTGAATAGGCCAAGCACCACGTGCTCGTGCAAGTTAAATTACATTTTTATTCATTTTAATAGTTTCGTTGAATGAGTCACTTTGGTATTGCAAACGATCCAAAAAAACTTTGTCTCTCATTTATTGTTTAAAAAAAATATCACATTTTCTGTTTATTTCATTTCATATAATCACGTGTTCTAAATGACATTTTTCTAGATTTTTTTTGCTGTAGTCATAATTTTTTTTTTTAATCAGTGCTTTTGTAAATGCAATGACAACGCGTTATTGAAAGCTGATTTTTTGAAATGCTAGTGTAGATAATAAAATTTTTATTTTTCGCCTACGGATTTTTGTCGAAGCCAAAAACCTCATCCAAAAAAAAAAAATTTATGCCTTGACATGATAATAATACTATATGCACTACAAAAACAACAGAAAACAGTTTTTAATTACATTAAAAAACCCAGTTATCTTTTACAGTGTACTTTTCTTTAATTTAAACAAGCTTTACTCGTAACAATAAAAAAAAAGCGTTATAATTTTTATTAAATATGTTTCTAAAAATTGTCGGCATACTTAAGAATTTGTCGGACACTTTAAGAATAGACGGCACAGTAGTTGAGAATCACTGCTCAACACAGAATGAACTGTGAAGGACTTGGGAATATTTTTCTATAGCGGGAGGACAAGGAAGCCTAAATGACACATCCAACTATCATTTAAATAAAAATTGGCGAAATAGTATCTGTAGTTGTACTAGTTCTTTCTTTCTTCCTTCCTTTCTTTAGGGGGGGGGGGTATTGTTTTAAATATATAGATATAAAAAGCCATCTCATAATAAATAAATTTATGATCCGAAATGCAATAAATATTAGATCCAAAGTATTAAGATCTGCTATAATCAATAACAATCCGAGTCATCAGAACAGAAAAGATAATCTGAATACCATATAATGAACTCAAGTATCAATATGTTCAGTCTTGAATAATATCCAAAAATATATCCTTTAAACAGTCCTGAATCTTATCCAAATACATTTAAAAATAACTGCTGTATTTCAGAAAAAGAGTGGTGTGACAATGGAAAAGTAAGGGAGATTTATATGCCCTATGTGCGGGCCTAAGGTTGATAACTATGTTTTTTTTTATTGTTGTTGTTGTTTTCCAGTCTAGTGAGTGATTTCCAAATCAAAATGTTAAATCTGCGTTCCGAATTTTATCTAGCTAACTCTCTTCGTTTTGTAATTATGTATTAACTTACATTTAAACAGGCAAATAGTCGGACATCCTCCGAACAGATTCTGCACAAAATTTGATAGAAATCAGCAAATTTCATACCAAGATCATATACCAAATTTTATCCCATTTCAAAGCGTTTTGAAAAACTTTTCCACGCAAATCGCAAACTTTCATAGATCGCTGCGAATTATCATTCATTTGTTCTATAAAGGCTATTAATATCATTTCTTACCCTTATCGCGTCTTCCTTACAAGTGCGGATGCCGTGGCATTCACTCTTGTAGTTAACAGACAGAAACTTCCGCTACAGCGTTTTCTCATTAAAAAGAAAAACAAACAAACAGCGCGGGCGTGCCCGATTCGGATTTATTCTTATCTGAGAATAAATAAATAAAAATGAGGTTGCTTTATAATTTCTCTGGTTGAAGATAAGGCCATCTGTCCTATGTGTACCCCTCTAAAGGGTACACAAAAGTAAATTTTCTTTCTCGTATACGAAGTACAATACACATCCAAGTATCCGACCTAATGTGGCGAAAAGGCAGGCTATACTAACAAAAAAAAAAAAGCCGAATAGCTGGAACCAATACCAGAAGACAAGGTTTTTATGCTAAAACTAACGGTTAGAATAAGTATTATCTCACTTCCTTTTAAATGTTCATGGCACAAAAAATAAAACTTACTCAACTTCTTTGTGCTTACCTTTCAACATGGTTTTCCTTACTTTAATTCCACTTCAATTAGCTTATGCAACAAACTTTTATATTACACCAGAACCTAGTCACTGATTACCGAATAATTTCTGCTCCATAGTCACTATAACAATTTGAAATCTTCACGGTGGAACACTTTAAAAAAAAATTGTAACCGTATCCCAAGAACAATTACGAAGTGCAGTTATAACTAGGATCAGCAGCAACAATTAAGGGCCCGTTATACATTGAGAAACAATGAACAACGAGCAGAACGCTGCTCTTTCCCTGTCACAACTTGTATTTTGCAAATGGTGCGCAGGAAGATCGTACCAGATGTCTTGTACCTTTCAATGTCTTGGCAATGCTACAATGCAAAACCTTGCCATTTTCATTTAATTATGATAAAAGAAACCTAGTACGGAAGCCGTCTAATCTCGAACTGGATACTCGGTACTCGGGTGTGTATTGTGTAAAGAAAATATTGCAATCACTAAAAATTTTTGCATTTTTTTTTTTATTTATTTTTTATTTTTTTAATATTTTTCGAATCTTCGCGTTTTATACTCGGTGAGATAAAAAAATATTTTTGGAACTATGCATGTCTATTTGTGAATATTATTATTTAAATACACCTTTCATTCTTTCATGATTGGCAATTTAATATATATCAAAAATGAGAAATCAGGGAAGAAAGAATGTGTAGAGAATCACATATTTACAACCTTACAATTTTTTTGAGAGTTATTATATGTTTCTGTATCCCGAAACTATCACTTTTCGATGATTGTAGCCCACTGTCATGAGACGCGACGAAGCAGGCATATTTCTGAGATTTTTTCATCAATCTTTGACCTTGATTTCCGCCCCATAAGATACTTTTTGGGTCATATACCCCCCTCCCGTCAAGTATGTGAGAACATGATACTGTTTTCGTCAGGGGATTTTCAATTGAAGGCAACGAGTAATTGAAACTCGAAATCACGTAGGCAATGAACAAAGCCTAAATGGCAATATGCATCAACATCTTTTAATCGCATACATTTTTTACCTGCTTCTACCAATATTGCTTTACTATTACGTACGCTTGTTTGACAGCAGATGCGTTTTTTAAAGGTTGAAGTAGAACTATGACATCAAAGCTATTATTTTATCTCAAAATCGGTCGAGCCCCAAAATTTTGTTTGCCAGTCAGAAAAATTGAAAATGGAAGTTTAAAAAAAAATTATCTTAATATACACAAACCTATATATATAGGGAGAGGGGGGATAGAGACTGATAGAGAAGTCACGTGATTGTTTAAAACCAGTTTAATTAATTGTCTTAAATTAATTAAGACAATTAAAGACTTAAAAAATAATAATGTTCTCACAAGATAAATTGAAATTTGCGATCGTAGATTTCATTTTCCTTTTTTATTTTAACTCAAAATTGCATATCGATTTCTTATATGTCTAGTTGAAGTGACAAAAAAGCTTTCAAAAATGGCAAGAATATTTTATATAGTATCATTAACCGCAACCGAAGTTATCTACCACTGTTAATCCTAAAACGTTATCAAAAAATCAATAAAAGTGCTTTAAAATAAAAACAGAATTAATATCTTGAAGGGAAAAAAATGAATTACGAAATTTTAAGAGCAGTTTATTCACCTTTCAACACTTTATGAATGTTTATTCATTATAATTTAATATTCATGCTCCTTATTGTGAATAATATAATTTTCCGACAATATTACGAGCTACCTGCAATTTTAATGTCTCCTATAATATCGTCAATTCAAGTTCACCTTACAATTAAGTGCAAATATTTTTCATCTTTCCTCTCATCCTTTTTCATCTTTCCATGACCAACTCATGCGCAAAAGATTGGAAGGTTTTTGAATCTAAGAACAAGCTGTATTTTTTCTATTTTTCTCCCTCTCGCCAAATGCACCATTTGAGGTCGAGGGTCGTCAACTGACTATAGTTGGAATTCGGAAACAATGCTTATATATATATATATATACTAGCCACCTTTGGCGACCAGTCGGTTCGCCAGTATTAATGCCGACTAAAGGGTTAAATCAATTCTTTTAATGTAACTTGGTCTCATAATAAGTTTTTCAGCAAAATATTTTTAAGCTTCAAATTTCGATAATCATGTAATTAACTTATACTATTATATAGGCCTTAAGCAGTCCTATCTTTGAACTCCAAATCTCTCTCTGATTTCCTATCAGTGCAAGTAAAATTCAGTTCTAAATTAAAGTAGAAATGATGGAAGTGCACTTAATATGAAGAAAGTTTTACTCAATCCAAGCATGCCTAGAAATAAAACTAAGAACTGAAATGCAGAGTAGTCCTACATTTAAGTTGAATGATCCCTACAGAAATTGAAACTGTTTAATATTTTTTTATAATTTATAATATCTCAAGAAATAATTCAGTGAACATTTCACAGGTTAATTGAAACATGAAGTTTTTAATTTTATTTTTAGATGTATATAAATGCTCTCAATAATAACGTTTTATTTATTTTTTTGTTATATAAATATATTAAAAAAATATGGTTTAAATTCCTTTTGTCTTATAGATTCATATACTGTAAAATATTCTTAACATTTCAACTTCTAAATAAATAAATGGCTGATTTATTCAGTTTTGAATACTGCAAGTTTAGAACAATCATCATTTTCATAGTCTAGACCAATTATTCTAGAGTAACCCTGATTGGCTTCTTTGAGATTTTGATAAAGTGATCTAAAATCGCCAGTTTTTATCGAATAGTTATATTGAAATTTTCATAGCTTTCGATCAGCTTTGATGATTGATTTAGTTCGTTGGAGTACCACTTTTTTTATTTTAAGGATTTACTGTATCAAGAATATTTTGTTAAATATGATTCACAGAGCAGATGATATATAAAAAAATTTAATTCATCAGCATTTTTTCCCTGAATCTACTAATTATATATTTCACTTAGACCAATTGTTAAGAGATTTATGTCTCTCCCCAAAAAATTAAGAAATTAGATGTTGGACTCCGATTACAGAAGATGCCTTGTAGATGTTAAGTCATATTTGCCTTAAATAAAACTGTTTAATTGAATTAGTAAAATATGTACAGTGAAATATCATAGAAAACGTTTCCATCCATTTATTTTCCAAAAATATCATGTTTCATGTTTGTTTCATTTTTTGCAGACACGTACCGAAAATTTTTATGTTTAATGTGGAATGATAGTTGATTTATTTTTTCTCATGTGGGAACATAAAATTGTCTTGGTTAGAAAGTTTTGATGTCTCCGAAATAAGCGGGTAAAAAATAGTTTTATATGCTTTTACAAATTTTGCATTGTCAATTATTACGTTGAAAGAAGTTGTTGTTTGTTTGAAGAAGTTTGAAAGAAGATGCGTTTTCAAATAGCTGATCTACTTTTATCAGTATAGATTTAATATTACGGATGATTCGTTGAAAGCAGATGCGTTTTTATATCGCATGATTCATTCAAATGCGGAGATAAATTGCAATCACGAAGGCGAATTCTTTGATTTGCAAAAAATATCTTCTTCACATAAGTAAAAGTAACAATTAAAAACATGTCTTATTGCATTAAAAATTTTAAAAAATCACGAATTCAAAAATATGTTACTCCTACTGATTATCAATTGCTTTTTGTTCGTCGTTTCTTTGAAATGACGTCTTTTTCAAGTACGTTTAAAATTTCTTGCTTTTAAATAATTAATTTCCCTCTCAGAAGATTATCGTTTGGTGCTTTTCTAAAAATTCTTTTTTAGTTTTAACTGTCGCACTTTTGCGATATATTTTTATTTTGTGTTTTTATTTAATTTAATTCTTTAATTGAATAATAATTTTGTTATTGCAAACGATCAATAAAAAGTTTCTCTTGCATTTATTGTTTAAAAAATATCACATTTCCCATTTATTTCATTTCATATAATCACGTGACGAAAATTATATTTTTCTGCTTTATTTTTGGTAGTAATTAACTTTTTTTAAATCAGAAAATGTGATGGCAACATTTATTAAAAGCTTATTATTTTTAGATCCTCGAGAAGGTAACATTTTTTGATCGGAATTGTTCTGCTTGAGTCGGAAGGCGGGATTTTTTTTTTTTCGTGCATTCGAAAGTGTTTTTGTGCTGATTTTTTGAAGCAAAAAGTATTTGTTCTTATTTCCATTGTTTATTTGGAGTTCCTTTATCAACTGGAGGTAGACATAGGACTTTAAAATCAGGTGAGACCTGTTTATTTCTTTTCTTTTCTTTTTTTTTCCCTTTCGACTGTTTTTGAAATTTCGTAAATCTGAGCCATTCAAAGATTATTGCCGTAGAAGAAGATGCTAATTTCTATTCTGTAAGCACGATGCAATCCTTAATGTCAGAAAAGTTCTTTAAGTGTGGTAAATCCACAAAAGAACTGGTTTTACGTCTTGGGCAGAGTGAATATGAAGAAATTAACATTGTAATGACAAATGCCGATTCTAAATCGAGAATTCCCCAAATGAATCCGTTTACTCTACAAAGCTTTATAAAAGAGAAAATAAATCGGCATGCAAATATATTAAACATGAAATTTACCCGCAAAGGGAAAATCATGTTTACTACACAGGATCCTGTTTGTGCAGCACAGCTACTCAGCTTAGATATACTATTAAACATTCCAGTTACGACAGACATCATATGGGAAAATATAACCACTCGTTTTCTCCTATTTGATATCCCCACAAAAGTCTCACTGCTGGAAATTGCCGAGGAATTAAAAAATAATAATGAAATAGAAATTGTGGAAATGAGGCGATTCCTAAAACAAAATGATTTTCGGGAAACATCACCCGTCCTTATCACGAAACTAGGAACACGCTTGCCGATGGACATTAAGATTTCGTTCACAAATCAAAAAGTGCAACTTTTCATTGACAATCCGCGACAATGTACAAATTGTTACAGTTTCATGCACCCTTCAAGGGTATGTGAAAATCAAAAGATTTGTCATCTGTGTGGCGACACTCACGCAGGCGTCTGCCAATCACAGCAAAAATGCGTAAACTGTAAAGGCGAGCATTCAGCCACATCGAGAAGATGTTCATTTTTTATTAAAGAAAAGGAAATCTTAGAGCTAAAATGTAAAAATAATATTACAACAGCTGAGGCTAGACGAATTTATATTCAGTCAAAAAAATCTAGCTACGCAGCAACTGTAAAAATAAATGCACCTATAAAAAATTTCGAAGAAATAATAAATGATAAAATGGAAAATATGCTCAATAAAATGAATGAAAGAATTGACTCAATTATCCAATCAATTCAACTCAAAATGGAAGAGCAACTAAACTCCATCCTCGGCATGTTCGAAAAATTGGTTGAAACTTTCTCGCGTAACGTAACCGTAATGAGTAATCCTGGAAGCGAAAATCTTTCTCCATCAAGAAAGAAAAAAGCTTTAGAGAAGAATCGTAAAGTATCTGCTACTCCAATGCAATTGGATACAGGTGCTCTTGGCTAATTCTTGTTTTTTTTTTCCCTTTTCTCTTGTGTTTTTTTTGTGCGTGTGTCTTTTTTCCTTTTTCTTTTTCACCTTTTCCACTGTTTTTTTGTTGTTGGTTTTCTGCATTTCAATGTCTTTTGTTCAATTTGCCACTGGTTTAAATTCGAACACTTTTTTTGCTTTTCGTCCTTTGCATCCTAAAATGGGTGCTGTTTCCTTTTTTTTTTCCCTTTTTGACTGTCTTTGTAAATGATTTTTCTACAATGGAATTGCAGAGGAATTAAAGGGAAAAAACTGTGGCTTTCAATTCCTCCCTTTTCTACCTCTTCTTTTTGGGTCTTTCAAGAGACTTTCCTTTCCGAAACTGACATTTTTTCTCATCCGAACAAAATTTTTTACCGCACACACAGAAAAAGTAGACCGGGTGGTGGTCTCCTAATTGGTATTCCTGATAACATGTCCGGAAGAATTATCCCCAGCAATATTACAGAAGATTTTAATCTTGAACATTTGGCAGTCGAAGTACAGTTCCAGAAAACCAAATTTAACATTATTAATTTATATGCTCCACAAGGTTTTGATATTAATCAAGCAAAACATTTTTTTGATTCTTTAACTCTACCTACTTTCATCTTCGGTGATTTTAATTTGCACCACGCTCTTTGGGGAGCTACCCATTCAACGGCTCTGAGTAACGATTTCGTAGATTGGCTAACTTATTCACATTTCATGATTCTCAATACAACTATTCCCACGCACAGTTCTTTAAGAACTCAAAATATCTTAGATCTTACTCTCTGTTCATCTGATATTCATAATCAAACTTCTTGCTATGTAATGGATTCAACTTTTGATAGCGATCACAACCCAATTGTTATTTCCTGGTTGGGCATAGAAAATGTCAGTCGCAACTTAAAAACAATTAATTGGACGAGGATCAAGCAACAAACACAAGATTTTTTTAATAATACCAACCAATGTTCCATTGAAGAAATTACGGTGAACGCAACTAAGATAATAACCCAAAATACCTCAGTTAAACTATTGTCGCATAAGCCTTATCCTCCTTGGTGGAATATTTCTTGCCATAATTATGAAAAGCTCAATAAGCACTTTCGGAAAAAAGCTATCAGAACAATTTCTGAATCAGACTGGGTGAAACACAAAAAATATGCAAGTCGATTTCGTTTTCACGTTACAAAAGCTAAAAGAGAATATTGGGAAAAAATCTGCACAATATCTCGTAACCCAAAAATGTTCTTTAAAATTATAAATAAACTTTCTAATCACACAAATCCAAACTTTAAGCATAACAACATTATTATAGAAAACAGCCGATATATATGCGATCCTGCACAACAGAGTGAATTATTTGCAAAGAATTTTTCTAATCGAAATACAAATATTGAACCTATTCCCTTGGACTTTTCTGGAATAAATTCATTTCTCAATAGCAAATTCGAAATTTGGGAACTTAAGAGAGCAATCCACAAAACTAAAAATTCTACTCCTGGAGCTGACAACATTCCGGCCATCTGGTTCAAAAATCTGAACAACGACCAACTTCAAATTATATTGAAATTGTATCAACATCAATTTGATTCAGCTGACATCCCTAAACAATGGAAACACGCTCTAATTATTCCGATTCCGAAACCTAACAAAGGCAAAACCAAAATGTCTTCCTATCGGCCCATTGCTCTAACCTCTGTTTTTTGCAAAGTCTTTGAACGTATACTCACTCAACGCATTACTTACTACTTAATTTGTAACAAAAAACTGCACAATAGTTTACATGGCTTCATACCCTTCAGAGATAACCAAAATGCAGTTTACAATATTCAGGCAAAAATCACAGAAGCTTGCGAACAAAAAAAAATACTTCTTTGCTGTGAATCTTGATATAAAAAATGCATATGATTCTGTTCATATCGACAGCCTTATTTTTAAATGCTTACAACTTGGTATAACAGGCAACATGGCAAAGTGGTTGTTCAACTTCCTACAAGACAGAACATTCCAGATTCGTTGGAGACATTCCATTTCTAGAAACAGAACTCTGAAAAAAGGGCTACCTCAAGGCAGTGTTCTTTCACCAATTCTTTTTGTCATCTTTATGCATGATTTTCATGAAACCGTAGAAGAAGGGGTCGAATGTACTCTCTTTGCGGATGATATTTTTGTCTTCTGCAGCCATCATTCCTGGGAAATCAGTATCAAAAAAATACAAAATACTATGGAAAACATATACAAATGGTGCAATTATTGGAAACTAGAAATGACTCCAGAAAAAAGTGCAATAACTGAATTGTCCAAGAAAAAAGTTACAAATTATCCACGCATCTCTTATGCGGGACACCCCTTAAAATGGAATGAAACGATTAAATTTCTTGGCATTCATTTTTCTAAAAAGAATCAAAACGCAGTTATCTTTAAAAATCTTAGAAATCATGCACTTAAAAAGATAAATGGTCTCAAAATATTCGCATCAAAAAATTATGGCCTCAGAACTAAAGATATTATCAATATTACAAATAATAGTATTTTCAGCATATTTTTCTACGGTTGCACCATAATCAACAGGTTTTCCGAAACACAGTTTAAAGCATGCAACTCGATTCAAACTATAGCTCTGAGAATTGCTTTAGGCCTTCCGAAATGGACCCCGAATATTGTACTTTTGAAAATTGCTTCTCAGGAAATTCTTTCAGAAAAAATAAAGCGATTAGCTTCCCAGTTTTTTATCAAGCAAATAGCTAATGGTGTACACTCTCCACTTCTAAAAGAACACTCCCAAAATAATCGGAAAATTGAATTAACCACCAAAGACAAAAAATGTACTTCCCTTATTCTCAAGAACTTTAATGCTTCTACCAACCAATTTATCATCTTGCCGGAAAACCCTATAACTAGCTCAAATAACTTTCAAATTTTTCTTACGGATTTTAAATTCCAAAATAAAAATCTATCTTTGATAGAAATTAATAGTTACTTTAATGAATGTATTCGGAATTGCTTTCCTGATCATTTTATTATTGCTACTGATACATCCAAAACTCTCCAGCACACTTCAATTGCTGGTTTTTCTTCTAAACAAAAATTCATGTTTCGAGTCCATCCTGGGAATTCCATTTTTACTGTTGAAAGTTTAGCCATTGCTGAAGCATTGGAGGTTCTTGTTATCCCTGGAAAAGATTGTTTGATTCTTACAGATAGCTTCTCTGCTCTCACATCGTTGAAGAACATTTCGCTTCAGTCGCCAAAAATTATCCAACGTATAGCATCCAAAGTTGAATCTTTAACCAAATTAAATCAAAAAATTTCCTTCTTGTGGGTACCTGATCATTCGAATATAACCTGGAACGAGCTTGCAGATCGCTTAGCCAAAGAAGTTACAGAAAATACACCATGGATTGAATGGATCTCTCCTGAAGACATTATTTCAAGCCTCAAGAAAGAGACATATCAGATCACAATCAATAATTATAGAAATAGTAAATATTTCATTTATTTAGGTGACATTCCAAGCATTGAAACGCTGTCTCCCTGGTCCAAAAATCGGAGGGAAGATGTTGTCTTGGCCAGACTAATCAGCAAAACAATTATAACACCAGGATTGTTAAATCGCTTTAACCTTCATAAGGATCCTCTTTGTCATGAATGTAATAGCATAAATGATATTGAACACATAATTCTCTCGTGCAAAAAGTATTCACATTATAGTGACAAATTGTGGACATTTCTCCAATTTGATAAACACGATATCTCCTTCAAAAATGTTCTGGGTAAAATAACTGCAAACAAGGCCAATCTTCAAGTTTCTCTTCAAGCGTTGAAGCATTTCAACATCTACTAATTTTTTTTACCACATTAATTTGCTCTGACTTTTTGTACCTCTTCTTTCCATTGGAACTTCTGGAAATGTTCTAAATCTCATCAGCGGACTCACTGCAGCTTCATTCAACTGTTTGAACAGACTTCATTAACTGTTAACTGACTGAAACTTCAATTTGTTTTTGTGCGTGCGCGCTCTCTTGTGTTTAATTTATATTTTGTTCTAAGTATTCTAAGTATTTGAAACAGGGGGTAACAGCCACTGTTGCTATAAATCCCAATACCCTACTTCTTTCAAGGTTCAAGGTAACATTTTATTTTTATTTTATGCGAAATAAATTGTTGAAAGAAAAAACGATTAAATTAAATGTTTAAAAATTCATTAAAAATAGAGTTTTAATTTGTAGGTCAAAACATCAGTACCATTGAAAAGCTAATTTTTTGAGCTTTGTCTTGATGCAAAAATCAATTTTGAGCTGTAATATTTTCGGAAGTTATGGCGAAAAAACGTCAAAATTTGGCTTATTTTTTAATTAATTAAAATTTTAATTAAAAATTCAAAAAAAGGGCTCCGAGATGCACATTTTCGGCACCTAAGGTATACATATACCAAATTTGGTAGCTGTAGGTCGAACGGTCTGGCCTGTACATCGCCAACACACACACACACATTGTGCTTTAAGATATATATATATATATATATATATATATATAATACAAGCATTGTTTCCGATATATATAATCAACTATAAAACAATAAATGAAAATATGAATTATAAAAGTAGAAAATTATCAATACTCACAAGCTCATCTTCAGATGCCTAGGAACATTGAAATTCTACCTGTAAAAAGAATTAAAATTCAATATATTTTATAAAACGAATCAAAATATCAATCCAATAAAAATTTCAGATACAAGTATTCATCGAATTTCACAAAACGAAGCTTAAATCATTATTTAAGCCATTGAAAGGATTTGCACAAAAATGCAAAATGGTGGCATAAATTACCTTTAAAAAAAACTTACATAGAAGGAAAAGGCTTACGAAATTAAGTTCGTGTAAGTTAAGTTTTTATACCGATATTTTGTTCAAAGTGATAAAAAAAACCCGCTTGCAATCAAATTTGTTTCTTAAATGAGGAAAGATTTGAGAAATCTTTTCAGACGACTTTGATTAAAAGGACCATTACCCTAGTCGTACACAAATATTGTACAATATTGTATGACATTGATCAATATTCACAATATCGTTTTATATTGTGGAATATTGTTTAATATCATGTAATATCTCACAATATTATACAATATTGTGCAACAGGCTGTGCTACCTGGGTATAGTAATGATTTCAATCCATAAATAATTCTCTAAGAAAATTCGAATGATAATTTGATTTCGCTTTTAAATAATCTAAAAATAATGCTTCTATAAAAATTTATTTTCATACATTCTCACACTTCCTACTTGAATTTCTTTGGCAATTCAGAACTTGATATACGGCATGAAACATGACATCCACTGCCTCTCCTTGCAATACAAAAGGATGACACAATTTCGCGAATTATCCGCTCACTGCACGTTCATTATGAGTTTTAACAATTTGACGACAGTAGATATCATAATCAAAAGCATTTCAGCTTTGCATTTCAACGAGGAATCGAATTTCAGCGTTTTTCGACATTCCGATTCCTATTACTCGCCAAACACTTTGATAATAATGTACACTAGATCAATCAGTGCCCTTTCGAGGGGAAGAAAAAAAATCGCTCTAGAATGATTTGGACTGATGCTTCTTGTAAACTTTGTTAAATTTTCTGCTCCGGCAACTTTTCCAAAAAATGCAAAGAAAAAAAGTATTTTAAAGTATAAAAACTGTTCGTGTATAGCTTCTGTATGCATAAAATATGCCAGTATTTCTAAATCGTTTGGTCTCGGAGAAAAAAAAATCAATTAACTCAATATTTTCATTGAAGGGAAATAGTAGTAAAAGTACATTAAATGATTTTTCATACTGAGATTGGCTTAATAGTGATTCATTTAGCTTATTAGATGAATTAATTACATAATGTAATTTCATTAATCAATCAATTTATTTATTCATTGATTAATTCAATCAATTAACCAATTAATTATTTTGGTTGAATAATTTCTATCTTATTTTCTTCAAATAATTAACCAATATTAATTTGGATGATTGCTAATTGAGTAACAAATCAAGACAAACCATTTTGTGTGAAAAACGGAACTAAAGCATCTAAGTTTTTGTCTTATTGAAAGATTTGTTATAACTTATGCCAACCATCATAACTTCGTATAAAGATAAATGAATTTAGTAGGAAGCATACTTCCCATGGCCCTAAAAAGAGTAAAATAATCATAAAAAATACAGGTAAATACATTAAAAGAGTACCAATCCTTATATTAGTTGTGCAATAATTCTAACTTCAACAAATAACTAATAGTAGGTATCTTCAACCTGTCTCTCATCAATTATATTCTCAGTATAAGTTTCAATAAAACTTTAAAACTAGAAAAAAAAACTTGTCCATGAGGATGAAAATTAAATTATTCAGGCCTTTAATTTAATTTTTTCATTTACATTGTTTTATTAAAATGGCACTTTTTTCCCCTTCCTTTTAACAAATCTCATTTTCTTATAAGGGTTCTTTAGTTAGAAAACATTGAAATCTAAGTCATGTGTAAGTAACTAATAAATTCTTTTTAGGATAATTCACAAATATTAAAAAGTAAGGAAATCAATATCTCAAAGGCAAATGAACGTAATTATTAGTGAATGAGTTCTTCATACATAACATTCACAGTTCACAATAAATAGTCAATCAATTAGTTTTTATTATATATACAAAAACAATTGCATGTAGTTTGATTCTTATTTCCTGCAGAGAGCATGTTATATATATATATATACAGAGAGAGAGAGAGAGATGAATTGTACAAATGCTCCAAAAACTGCATTTCATTAAATATTTCTACAGCTATGATTAGTTAATTTTGCTTAGCTAATTAACTTGCAAATTATAATTAGAAATGCTAGAAGGAGGGTGTGCCATTTCACTTAACCTTCTATTTAGTTAGAGGAAAGAAACTGTTATTTAAAAAAAATCAAGATGATACAAAAGGCCTTAAACAGAAAGTTTAATCAAACGTGAAAATAGGCTTAACCGTCATCAGATAGATAATCATTATGATCTGCTTCTGGAACTCCTTAAACGATTCCCACAAAAATGATTTTTTTCATTATCTTAAAATTTCCCATTTAATGATATCAATTTAATTTCAATACACTTTTTCAATTCAATTCATTACACTATCTGTGACAAAGTTTTCAGCGTTATGAAATTCCTCCGTCAAAACATTCACAAATGTATTTTTGGTTGAAGTTAAAATTTTTACAAAAATGCTTTCCTTGTACATTAACTCCAAAGTAGGATTTTCACCTCTGCTTTTATTTTGTCGTCTGTCCATTTTTTAAAATTTGAACTTGCAGTAATTTGACCTAATTCAATTCAATGCATATTTTTCAGTCTAATCATATAAGAACAATAGAAGAAATTTTGAAAAGAATACATTTCTTGTAAAAAGTGAGACAGCATTGAAAAAAATCAACAATACCATTAATTTAACTTTCAATAACAACTCAGTTGAAAGCTTGAATTCCTCTTGTATAGAAAAATTTAATGAATCAGAAATAAAAAAAATAATAATTTCCTTTTTTCTTAAGTAACTGGAAGAGAATGTTAATAATATTTTTTTAAAACAATTATGCTATTTTTGTTTCATCTATTCCTCACACAAAAGGTCATTTAATAAGATAATGAAATACGATGTTAAGCTGTTTAAATATAACATACAGTATATTCAACAAGGGAAAGAAATGCTAATAGTTCAAAGGCACAATAGTTGCATCAACTCATAAGCAAAAATTAAAAAAAAAAAAACTGATGTAATATTTACATCATAAATGAGAAAATAGTTAAAGTTTTACTAAATTTAAGAATTATTGTGTAGCAATTTATAATGTCGGTAAATTATCATTCCTTGAAGTCTTCACTTCACTCCCTATGATTTTCATATGTTGTTGTAATTTTAATTCTTTTCTTCCTGAAAAGAGGTATTGGAAAGATAATACAATGAAATGAGCTGTTACTATCTCATTTTTTTCACATGCCTTACCATTCTTTGATATGGAGCAACGAAAGATGTTGCCTTGATGTGGAAAATATCACAACATTGATGACAGTTATATTATAGTCCAAGTCATGTATTTCATTGATAATAAAATACTTTATCATATCACATTTTGTATTCTTTAAATCCTCAATGGAAGTTGCTTTCTAGATAATTTAGACATAACCTTTGAAAATTTATTTACACATATTTGCATTATTATCAGGATCAGTGATCAAAATGAAAAGAATTTTAAATAACTAATTTAACTTTATATGTGATTAGTCGTGTCTCAGAACGGATTAAAGGATTCAACAATAACATCAATCAAAAATGAAATTACAACAGTATTGATATCAAATATATTTAAATATTTACAGAAGCAAAGGCATGATAATTCGTCTAAAAATGTTATAGCAATAAATATTTAATTTTAAATGCATTATTTTATTTCTTAATAATTCGTTGCTGTTTACAATGTAAATTATTGAAAATTTACATTAGCCTCCCATTTCCTCATGCCTATTTAATGTAAATTTTATATTGTTTTTCTACTGAGGAAATCAAATTTTAGAATTTATAATACATTTCAATACACCCACTGATAACGGGTGCTTTAATTTTCTTTACCGTACATACAGAAATTGCTAAAAGAAATGAAGGATAATATAATAAATATTATTATATAAACTATTCGCTGCTTATATTTATAATGTATACAACAAAAGAAATTCATTTAATCAAATTAGATCAGAAGCTAAAATTATTTTATGTAACAAATTATGGAAAAGTTTCATATATTGTAGCAAGAATTATTAACATGAATAGTATGAAATTTTAAAAAAAATGTTATTAAAATTTTAATGCAAATAACATAAAAAATAATGTGAATAATTCATGATAATGTTCAAAATGATCATAAAATCTCTATACAGTTACCTTAAATAACAAATAAAGTATATTATATATATATATATATATATATATATATATATATATATATATATATATACATACATATACAGAGAGAGATCAAATATTACTTATGCACTCAGTCATTCTTAAAATTTATGATCATATAGCAATATGCATCTAAAAAGCAAACATTGATGAAGAACATGGCAGTGAATAATCTCTAAATTACGCATAATAGAATTAAAAAATTCAAGAAAAAGTATAATGTATATTGTTGAAGAAGGTTGAATTTTTCATCGAAGTTATATTCAGTAAAATTATTGATATTATGTTTCAATAGTGATACAGAACAAAACACAAAACATGAAAAATAAATACTTTTTTTTTTTAAGTTGACATTTCCTTTTCAAGATTTTCTTCTGCAAGGACATTAAAATTAAATAATGTACACAGTATTTACGATGTATATACAGGATATTTCTCAATTCATGGGCCAAACTTTAAGGGCGGGTAAAATATATATAAAGAAATGTTTTTTTGTGAAGCAATATGGGGCCAGGTGATTAAAGAGCTATTTTATTATTATTTCCTCGGCATTTTTGTCATTTCTCAACCAAACTATTCCTTTCCTACACCATATTGCTATTTAAAAAAATGTTTCTTTATACTTATTTTAGTTACCTTGAAGTTTGAAACGAATTCAGAATTACCCTCTATTATATATATTAGTTAAAATGCCAGGCTTTATATTAATGTTTACCTACCATTATATACAAATTGACTCAGTAAAATAATGGATAATGCCCCATAGTTCAATGGCATATTATAAATAAAATATACACTCAAACTGGGACATAATTTGGCATCATTCTGATATTAAAAATTTCTCAAAAAGATACTGGGACAAAACATACAGTTCAGAGCTTATCAAAATGGGCAACTAAAAGCAAACAAATGCAGTTACAAAACAAAGTTGGAAAAGTTGATGTCTTATGAGGATTATATTGCCAGAGAGTTTAATGATGTTTAATTACCTGCTGAATTGGAACTTAGATTAAATGAAGGCACCAATTCCAATGAAAAATATACCACAGAAAAATAAAATAGGCAGGAATACATTCATCCAGTTACTATAATTTCACGCAGATCTTCTTGCTATTATGATTAATGTGCTAATGCCTTAAAGCTATTATTATTAATGGCATTACATTATTGATAATTCTTTGAAATAGAAATGGCCAGAAATTGAGAACTGACCAACAATAGTTGGATAATTAAGGGCACCTATAAAAAAGTTATCTACAAACATTAAAAGAAAATAATCACAGAACTTTCCATGCGACTAAACTTGACTTTTTAAAATTATTTCTTTTACTTTTTTTTAAAAAAATAGTTTTCGTTTTGAAGAGATTTAAACAACAGCGTGAAAGAAAACTCAGAATTAATGAGTTGGTGTTGAATTTCAAAACAAGAAAGTTCGAAACAAAAAATCAACAAATTTAATAATGAAAATGAAGTGTTCCCACACAATATTTAATAGGCATAAGATTAAATATCTATCATAATATTAAATATTTCAAAGTTTACAGTTCAAAGAAAGCTTTATAGACCCAAAAATGTAGATAAAGGAACAGTATTTATTCAAGTACTATGCTCTACTATAAATTAATTTAATATCCTAAATTCATAAAAATAAACCTAGAAAAATCGAAAAACTTACATATCAATGCTAATATATCTTTTTAACACATTAATTCAATACGACTATATTCACCTTTGGCACACCGGACGCTTTTATTGACAGTTTATTTAAAAACAGAGCTAACATTAAAGACAGTACAATCTCTTATCCAATGAGAAATCAGAAGAGTTACGCAATCAAGACAGCCCAATGTAGTGTACACAATTGTACGAAACGAATCCATTTCTTCACCTGATCAGAATTAAAATCGAAAATCTGATAGATGAACTGTTGTCAAAACATAAAAAATCATTAATCTAACATTTTAAAAATTATTAACAATAAGACAATAATTTAATAACAAGTAAAGAATTAACTATTGTAAATACAAATATTCGGATTGTCATATGAGCTTCTGTCATCCAGGAAGGACTGATTCTATTTTGAAACATGTTAGGCAAGTCGATTCTCTACTTGCAAAATTTGAAGTTTTCACTTTTTATAACCTTAAATATTTATTCGAATACGTCATAAATTTTCTGTTTTTAGCATGCTCATCAAAATTACTTATATTAACTAATTCCGGTTATTTATTTATGAACTAAATGTTAATAGATTTAATAAATACCGAATCTGGTCGGTTATCATTATTGTTTTTATCTCTTAAAGTAATTAATATAAGATAAAGAATGGTAATGAAAGGGATAGAATATTCAATACTAATATGCTAATAGACAAAACAAATTTGAACTTGGCGCTCGAAATAGAAGACAAAAATATTTATTGGGTGGGGGGAGCATAAATCGAACGTTCTGCATTAAAACCTTTGCTCTCCAACTGCGAATCGTATTTCAGCATAAATAATCTCTTGATGCTAGCAGTACATTTTATGTACATGTTAAGCATTAAAAAATGATTGCCTTTGCCTATGAACCCCAATTTATCCATTTCAATAATAATTGGCATGTTTATTTTAAATTTTTCAAGTATCTTGTTATTCTCTTTACTCTTTAATGTACTGTTTAAAAAGAAATATATATAAGAAATCTTTTCCCAGCATCCTTTTAAACCATTGTTTAAGGTGTTGTTTTTCTCTGTTACAGAAATATCTCTTTCACAAGTGAAATATTTTCGAAAATCATAGAATAGTTTTTGTTTTCTAACCGTATTCAAAATTGAATTCATTATTGAGGCTATTAAAATATTGTATTTTATAAAACATTTCAGTGTATAATAATGATACAATTAATATGTAAACCCATATTCTTTGCTGCTGATTACTAAAAAGTATGTTTTTCTTTATCTTTTTGTTTAATATGATTAAATTTAAATTTTTAAAATAAATTAGTAATTAATTTAATTATTTAAGTAATTGTTGGTTTAATTGGCATGGACGGTTTATCTTAATCTTCAATCAGTCGCTAATGAGTTACTAAACCATTGCCATTGGCGGTCTAATATTAACTACCTTTATTTTATGCATTCTTTTTGTAAGTCTACATTTTAATCCAGTAATGATGTAATAAGTAATGCTATTAACATTCTCAAATAGCCATGGGCCGAATTTACAAAACATCTTAAACCAATACATATATAAATAAATATTTATGATAACATAATATAGCAAACTAATTTTTCAAGCATAGGCTGAAGAGTGAAAAAATACTTTGAATCATGAAAGTTAACTTCTATTCCATCCTGGGAAGCATAAATTATACACAAGCAGGAGTGACAAAGTACACCGCTTCTCAGATCAACACAATAGTGAAAAGAGAAAAGGTTTAAAAGATGCAGAAAATATTTTCCTTAAGTTTTTATAAAATGAGATTATGATTGAGATTTCTCCATTTAGGTAAGGGAATTATAGGTATCTTTTAAAAAGAGTTTACTTGGCTGATAGTTTTTTATCCCTTTACTCAGAGCATGTAAACTGCTGATTTAAGCATTTTTGCAGAGCGTCTGTTGAATTAATTAAACAAAGGTGGAATTGGATCAGAAAATTAGAGAATGTTTTGAAATGAATTTAATATGAGTTAAATTTAGTTATAAATGCAAAGATTACTGAATTTTAAATTATATATATATATATATTGTAAAATAAAAATTTATTGGTTAACAACAACATTATTTTAAAGAAATGATTCTGATGATTGAAAAACGTCTACATAAACACTGTCAAATATATTACAAAGTATTTCCATATAATCAATCATTTAATGACTTTGAAACAAAGGTTTTGTTTCTTTGTCAGTTTTACTGTTTAATTTTTTTGAAAATATTTATTTGTAAAAGAATAATTCTTAATAAATTAAGTTGTTAAAAAAATCTGTCTTTTATGCAGGGTAATTAAAATTAAAGTACCTTCTTTTAAGAATATTGTAAATCATATATATATATATATATATATATATATATATTGTAATGACAATATTAATTTGTGACACTGCATTGTAAATATGCAAAAATACGAATTTAAAAAAATCGGATTAAATTCTTTATCATATGTGGATTATTGAATTTTACTTTGAGTTGGACTGTTATTAATATCAATGCAATATAAATAGATTATATTTTGTACACCCTTTGTTACAAGTGGATTACAATACATCGTTTCTGCATTCTTTGATTTATCATAACTACTTGGTTACACTAAGTATTCTATTTATAGTAATTAGGTAGTAGTAAATTGTTGTTTCTAATTTTTCTTGTATGAAGAATGAATTGTTACTGTTTTAAAAGTGATCATTTTGAGGATTAATGCTTCTCTCTATTTTAAATAAACATTCATTTGTCCAAATTACATTTCTCAGAAAGAAGAATGATTTTGCCTGAAGTTGGGCCGAATTATTCAATGTTTGTTGTTGATCATTAATTTTTCAAGTAATAATTGTAACAATCTATAATATTATGTGATATAATCTTCTTGGACACTCAATTTTTTAAATATTTTATTCACTGTCATTTTTGTAAGACTATTCTGAATTGAATATTTGTTTCTTAGCATGAAACACCTCATCATACCTGTTCCTCCCAGGGGTAGTTAGGATAATACATTTTTTTTTTTTGTTGTTGTTCTGTAAACAGATTGTTGAAAAGGATACAGAAAATTCAGAAATCTATGTTTATTCTATACTTGAGCCAATATTACTATTACATGCAGCATAGATCATCAGCATTTCCAAACATTCTTTATTACTAATATATTTCATTCTTTCAAAAAATTGTGAGCAAAGATTTTTATTTTTCTATTCAGCAGCTCAGTACTTCTCTGACATATCTTATTTTATTTTTATCCCGACTTCCTTTTAAAGGCAAAATTGCAACTGTCAATCAATCAATATGCTTAATTAACATCTTTCATGATAATAAGACGATAGACTTCTACACAAATATTTGCAAATGACTGTTTTTCTGTATATAATAAATTACCTTATCAAAATTTATTAGTCTCACAAAATATAAAAACAAGTATATTTCTACAAAATTTGTAGATAGAAATAGGTAAGCATAGATGAATGTAGTATAAACATTTTATTAAATTCCACTTTTAATCTATGGATAATGTATAAAAATTTAATTTTTTAAACCTTTTTTATCAATCTCCTTAACAACCAAAGTTTTTAATACTTATAAATTCAAAAAAAAAAAAAAAAAAAAACCTTTGTCCTCTCAGTTTTTTTTCTTGGTATTTTATTTTTTATATATATTCATTGGTATTTTAGTTGTTTTATTTAGAAAATAAATGTTTAAAAATGTTCACTAAGAAGTTTTTTTTTTTTCAGTTATTTATATGGCATTTAAATGAGGTTATTTCTTATTTTTTAAAAAAATTATTTGTTCAAAATATCTAAGCATTGATTTTTTTTTCTGTGAATTCTGCACTACAAGCAATTATTTTGTCTAAATCATTGTTAATTTCTTAATCTGATTCACTTTTTTTTTCTTTTAAAGATCAAGCTCATTTAAAAGGACGAACCATTTTAACTCGAATGAAACACATTTGAAACTTGAGTCATTTTCCCCAAAAAGTCATCAAAGTGAACTTGGGCCAACTGTAATAAATCAGAAATCTTTCTTATGTGATATATGCAAAGAAGCATTTTCCAATCAAGACGAATTTGATCGACATTATTCTAATTATTCTAGTGAAACTATCTTTGTTTGTGACGTGTGCAAAAAATCGTTTTCTAATGAAAGAAATTTCAAGAAACATTCTCGCATCCATGGAAAACCAATATTTACTTGCAAAATATGTGATAAGAAATTTGTGCAAAAACATCACCTGAATGCCCATTGTCTTATCCATACAAATGAAAAAAGTTATGTCTGTGGCATTTGTGACAAGGCATATTTGCTGAAAAGTCATTTAAATCAGCATTATCAAAAACACTTGAATAAAAGAACTTTTGTCTGTGAAGTTTGTAATAAAGCTTTTGCTGGAAAAAATACCTTAACAGAACACTATCGCATTCATACAGGAGAAAAGCCTTTTGAATGTGATTTTTGTGGAAAGACATTTTCTAGAAAGAGCTATTTAATTTCACATTATCGTACTCACACAAAAGAACAACCTTTCACTTGTGTTGTTTGCCAGAAGTCATTTTCTCGGAAATCAAACTTAAATTTTCATCTCCATATCCATTCAAATGAGAAACGTTTTGGATGTGATGTGTGTGGGAAGTCATTTTCTGTTCAAAGAACTCTTGATCTACATCAACGTGTTCATATAGAAGAAAAACCATTTGTTTGTGATATTTGTAGTAAAACATTTTCAACAAAAAACAATTTATTTATGCATTATCGTATACATACAAAAGAAAAGCCTTTCTCTTGTGACGAGTGTGGTAAGTCGTTTTCTTGGAAATTGAGTTTAAATAAACATTGTCATACTCATGTGAAAGAGAAAGTTTTCAAATGTGGATAGACTTTTTTTCAAAAATACATCTTGATTAAACACTATTATATTCATGCAGGGAAGAGGCCTCGTGCTTGTGATAACTAATAAAACATTTTCTCAAAATTAAAAGTTAACTGAGAATATTCAAGTTCACACTGGTGAGAAAACCTTTCATCTGTAAAATTTTTGGTAAAACATTTTCTTTGTAGAATTACTTTGTCAACCATCATCTTATTCACATTATTGAAAAACCATATATCTTTTAAGAATGTGATAAAAGGTTTTGTTTGCAAGGGCATTTAAAAGAACATTTGCAAACCCATATTAAAAACAAACTTTTCAAGTGTTATATATAGCCATTATGGACAACCTTTCTATATATAAAAAAAAATCTCTGTGTTCACCTTCAAATTCATATAAGTTCTTTGGAATGTGATGTATATGAAAAAGCATTTTCTAGGAAAGGTAATTATGATGCAAATCATCGTATTTATGCAAAGGAGGAATCCTTTAAGTGCAGTGTATGTGAGGATGCCTTTTCCTATAGGGTTGCTTTAAAAAAAATGCAGTTGTATTCATGAAATTTTAAAAAGCCTATATATTTCTATATTGAAGATATTGACTGAAAATAAGTTTTTTATTTATACCTCTAAATTAATTTTTTATTGCTGTGAATAAAACATCTTGAAAGTAATTGTTTCTGATCCAAAGAAGGGTTTCTGTTCATAATAATTTATTATCAGCCATGATTATTGAATAGCTTGCCAGGAATATTGGTTGTGTTTGATTTTAATAAAAATTAGTATTTTCAGTAAACAGCTATTCATTGAAATAATTGTAATTGAAGATTTAAAATTTCTTTAATGCAGTCAATTGTAAAAAATGATAAAGAAATCTCGATTAATTTAATAGCTTTTTACACTTTCTCATTTTAATGTTTATTTGAAACTTTCTAAGAGAATCAAGTCCTGTAACATCATGCTATCATTAAAACTTTATTTTCAAGGTAATCTACTAATTTTGAATTACTTTTAATGGTTTTGTAATTTCAATATTTATTCCTCATATTCATATAATTTGAAGTTTTATCTTTCAATTATGAAAGGAAATCATGTAATTAAATATTTGAATTTTATCCCTTTAAAATGATAAAAATTATGAAAAAATTAAGAAATTATCAAAATTTATAAAATAAATTACACATCTAATTTGATTGATTCATTTCCAAATGGTCATAGACTGAATTTTTTTTTCTAACGATGTTTAATCTGATTCTTTAAAAATGCAATTTTAAAATGAAAGTTTCACTATGGCAAAAGTTATATTCTATTGAAAAAAAATGTGTCTCATATACTGGTATTTTGCCAAATAAATGCAAGCATCTAATCATTCATTTAACTATTTTGAAACAAAAAAAAAATGCTTATTGCATTTCCTTTTTTTTTTAAAAAAAAAATCTTTATTGGGTTTTCTTTTTACTACATACAATTTTTAACAGAAACTTTCTACATTATATTTATTATATATTTTTATTGATTATCATCTTCTAAATACATTTAATTCTTGACATCTAAAATCAACTTGAAATTAAAGATAAATAGAGCTTAATTTTTATTTTAGTTTAGTTTAGTTTATTTATATCCTTACTTTTATTTTGTCATTTGTTTTTCAAAATAAATACTTATTTGTAATACAATTTCTTTTAAGTTAGATTATATGCACAGTTATTCAAATTAAAATCGCCATTATAACAGCATTATAGGTTAAAAGATATTGATAATGAGAATATCAAATCTTAGTGGTGTGCATTATAAAATAATACAATATAAGAAAATGACCTATGAAAAACTTAAATGCAGAAACAAAAAATAAGTAATGCAAAAGATGAACACAAAAAACAAACAGTATAATAAAAAGAAAAGTGCCTTTTGATAAATTCCTTGACTTTTTTTTACATTATTTAATTTGAGATGCCTATGACTATTATTAACTATTCTATTTTATTAAAGATGGAATCATCTATAATTTACTCATACTTTGCACACCATCTATTTTGGATCACAAGATCATATTTTTTATAGGCTGTGATGTATTGTAACTACTTGCTCAGAATGATTGTTGCTGAATTTTGCATATATTATAAATTATCTATCTGCCTTGTCATACATCTCACTTTTGAATTTTTTTTATTTATTTATTTTGCTTTATATCTAAAACTAGAAGTTAAGACTATATATAAAAATACATAAACTAATGAATCAATAAGTTTTTTTGCTACAATGTTCTGGATGCATTCTCTTCAGAAGTCAGAAAATTCTTTCCTTTTAAAATTAATTTTAAATGAAAATTTGAGATCACTGCATCATCGTAATTCTTTGAATAGCTATAAAAAAGGTGTTTTTTTTTTTTTTTTTTTTTTTTTTTTTTGTAGGAACCAATATATTTAACTGTTAACTTTTTTTAATCTGAACTTATTATATTTTATATATCATTTTTATGTTTGGAATTTTTTTTTAAATTTAAGAATGCTTTCATAAAGATGTGAAAATAAATTTTTTTAACCATTCTATTTTTAAAAAGTTTTGGTTATGGAAATGTTTTTATTATTATGAAATTTTTTTTCATTACACTTGATTTATTAACTGACCACAAGGAAGCATCACAAACACACAAACATTTTACATTTAAAATTTTAATTTGATAAAAGGCTTTACTATGACTAAATAAATCTATGTTTTCTTAAAAATAAATTGATCCAAATTTAAAAGTATTTAGATCTCCTTATATATATATATAAATATATTGAAAGCATTAATTTTTTATTTTAATAATTAAGGCAAAAATAAATAAAAATAAAGTGTTTAATTTTTTAAAGAAAACAAAATTCGTTATGGACAATTTTGTTTTTATCTAGTCTACTTATTTTTCTACCAAATTTCTTGTAACTATAGAGATAAAAACTATTTCAAAATTGAAGTTTTGCTCTCTAGATTCATCTTATTTTAGAAACTTAAGCCTATTTTCAATGTAAAAGGGATAAAAGCATACAAATAAAAATATTTTACAGTTTAAATGAATTTATTAGAACCCTCTTCCTTATTTTTTTAAAAAAATATTTTATAAAATTGGACTTAGTTTTAATATTTAAAAAAGCAAAACGAAATAAAATTTTCATAATCTTACTATAAAATCTGTTACAAATGTTTTTTCTGTATTGTTGTTTGTTTCTGATGTTGTTTTGTTTCAATCGTAGACTGCTAATTACTAAAATATATATCGTTCTTTACTTCAAATTAACTTATACTTGGAAGATCGTCTTTGCCATAGAGTTTTCAACTCTATAGTCTTAACTGTTAAATTTGTTTACTTAGGTGTGTGTGTCCTTTTGTTTCCCAGACATTTAATAGTGTTACAAACCCGTAATTTTGCTTCCCAGCACGAACTGTGTCTTTGTATCAAAGACTATTTTGCGATCAGCTCTGCTGCGTCCTGAGCGGGTTCTGCATCACTGATCTGAGAGCTTGGTGACGAATTTGGCTACAAAATTGATAATGCTGGAAACTTCGAAAATTTTCATGGTCCATCCAATAGAAACCGAGATGTGCAATGATTTTTATACGGTCCTCTGCCCACCTTCCGGGAGCTATAAAAGTCTGGCAGTGTTAAGCTGAAGGTGAATTAACATCACCATCCAAAAATTCACCCCTGTTCCTCCTAAAGTTCCATGTACCAGGAATGCCCCCCCACAGGAGCTTAACTCCTCATTGGCCACCATCAGACAATAGATTAGCCGCAGCAACTAACACCTAAACTGTAAAAGATACACTTCCCTTTTTTCTGCACATGGCATTCCAAGGATGCACCCTCACCCCGTCCAGTCTGAACGCAGAGCTATTATTGGCCACAGCTTCTCCCACTCTCCTTCCCAAGGCCCCTTCACGGATCCTGAGCGAAAAGACTCCATTAAGGGCAAAGTCTGCTAAACAGGGCACAATCCACCGCTAGGCCTAACATCGCCAAGAAGGAAATAGCCTCTGGAAAAGAGGCGGGATCCCAACAATCGTTCAACTTCAGCTGAATGTGGATTAGTCAGCTAGGAGTACTTATGACGAAGTGCCGACCCTTCCAGCACAAACGGAGACGGCCTCAGCAAGTAGTGACCGTCAAGTCCTGCTTAGTCTGTCATTACTGGGGATAAGCCCCTGACAGGGCTAGGTGCCCCGTCAACCCAACTCACATTAGCTGAAGGTGAATTAGTGTCATGCTTCCAGACCAACTCCAGATCCCGTTGAAGACGGCCATGGCAAATATTGAAAGCCAAGCTCTACATAATCAGTCAATACTGATGATAAGGCCCTACCTTGTCTAGTTTTCCCGCAAACCTAACCCATATTCACTACAGGTGAATTAAATTGAGCCGGAAGCGGAGTTGGAATAAAAGAGAAGTAACGAGTCTTCGAGAGGATAACAAAGCAACGGCGGAGTGCCAGCGTTGAGCGTAGTTCACCCGAGGGCTGAATTGTTGTGTGCCGAGTCCTATTGTCTAATGTGGAAGCAGTGACGTGTAGTGTGTGGGGTAGCCAGTCGTGTGGAATTGAGTCGGCAGTTAAAGCGAGAACAGTGAAAAATACAGCCCTTTGGAGAAATCGTAGAGCAAAGCCCCGAGGATCATCTCTTCTGCTTGATTCTGTTTGGCCGCTTTGAGTGCTATGATCTATTACTGCTTGTGGGCTACTGTCTACTATTGTGTGCTGTTCTGCGCTCGTCTCATCAGTATATATTTGTCATCTTTGTGTTGGTGTCATCGTGTGTTCCTATTAGCACACAAATATTGTTTAATATCGC
>JAOUZG010021824.1:106704-143032 GCA_026289955.1 Argiope argentata
TGTTAATTAGATACGTATAAATAGCAATATATAACTTATTATATAACTTATATTAACAATATTAACCTTATTTAGAAGTGATTACCGGCTTAAGAATTACTTTCAATTATGAAAGAAATATGCCCTGTCGTATACAGAATCATTCACAGTAGTCTTGAATCGGTTTCGAAATGAAAAAAAAAAAAAAAAATCCCAAAAGAAAGTTTTGCGCAGGGCCTAAAGACCTCGCGCAAAACAAGCAGGTCAAATTAAAGAATTTCTTTTTTCTAGTTGCATAATTTATAAGTACAAATTTTAAAAATTACAAAATGCTACAATAAGTAACACTTTATCATGTATGAGTCATGGTCAGTTTCTTATATGTTTCATTACGTACACATATTTAATGGAATATTTATTGACGCCGAAAGTTTGTCTCAATACTGTTGTGCAGAAATATGAAACCCGGGAAATCTAGATTCGTAATAAAACAATAAAAATAAATAAATTTCTATGAAATTAATAAAATAAAAAATAATAATTTAAACAAAATAAATTGTATTAAAGTATGAAAGTAAACTGACCAATTTATCAGAAAAAGTGGTCTCGTTCTCTGCATTGCCTATGATTGTGAAATACTTAAATCGGTTTCTGATTAAAAATCGAAATGGACTAGCTCCCGGGGGGGGGGGTTCTAGTAGCATGATGGAATATTATGAAAACCAAATAGTCATGAGTTTAGTTCATATTTGAAAGCAAATTATTAAAATAGGAAATTTAACGACTATGTCTCAGATACTATTTGTTCTTTTGTATATTAGATCACTTGATAATTATAAATAAAAATAAGCATTTTTTTCTGAAAACTTGGCAGTAAATCTTAATTTCCACTTTCTTGTGTCAGCGTATTTCCAATTTTAATATGTGACATTTACTTTAAGTAATATATCTGGTGATTTGAAGCATTTAAAAATATTTAAGGAAGCATTCAGTTGGAAATTCCAGAATATATGCAATGGTGTTAAACAATAAACGACAAATTTAATAATTTCCTTTATAAGTCTCCATCCAAACGTCATTTAAACACGTTTTTTTAAGAATGCTATATTTACACAACATCGTGAAGTCCCCAAGGATCTTAGTTTTATTTTTTTAACATTAAGGCAGCTAAGTTATATTTTAAGAACATTTTAAATTTAAATCTGCAATAATCGCAATCAAGATTAGAGAATAAAATATATCCGCCAGCGGTTTTCAAAAGAGATTCTTAAAAAAATATATCAATTTAAGATATGGTGAACAATAAAATAAAATTATTCTGGTTACAATTTTTTAAATTTAAAGTCTTGAAAAAATGCTAAAAACCAGCATATTGAAAAAAATGTTAGGAATAAAAAACAAAATAAAACAGCAAATATCAAAAAGAGTGGCGTAGAAAAAAGCATATTTAAGTCTTCACATGAATTTAGTAATTGCTTATTTAAATGAAAGAAATTTATCCTTTTTCAGGTAGTGTTATTTCCCGGAAGTCGAGTAATCGTTTATTATTATTATTATTTATTTATAAAATGCCGTTTGAACTCAGGGAAAGAAATTGGCCGAGCCATCGTCACTCCCAGTTCTATTAAAACCGTTGCTTCTTAAAATCTGAACAAACCATGTAGTCGAGGTCTTAAAGGTTTGCCTATCGGGAATAGTGACCTTCGGGCGACGGGGTCTCTAACTACATTCCTTGTGTCTGGGAAAGGACGAGAAAAGGAAAGACCTCCCAAGTTCACATCTGCTGATTTTCTGTAAACCTTTTACCCACGCAGCGTTTAAATCAGCAGGCATTTTAAAAGGGGCATTGCATCATATTTAACACACTTCGAAAAACAGAGGGGAAAGTATCCAGGCGAAATTACTTTTTAAATAATACTTTTCTATACTACTTTCACATTTTAAATCTTAATTCTTATAGAAAAAGTGACGCGTTCTGAAGGAAATTGATTTAAAAAGTTTTTTTTTTTTGTATCATTTAAGAAGGCATCAACATCTCAAATGGAACATTTGCCAATAAAAAAATTAATTACTTGATACTTTGTGCATTTTATGATAACTATCAGAAATTATTTAATTTATTTTGTGCTGAAGATATAAAAAAAATATTTTAATATTTTTGTAGTAAAAAAAACTTTTTCCCTAATAATTTTTTATTAATTATTTATTGATACGCACTAAATCGTATATTTGAAGTGAAGGAATATTTTAAATGATACTCTTTTTTTATTGTTAAGTTACATTAAATTATTGACTGATTTATTATTTTTGTTTAAAAAGCTTTCAATTTTTAGTAATCCTCATGGGAACAACAAATAGATTAGACAACATTAAAGAATTTAACTCATAGAATTTTTTTTAAAAAAAAAATCTTATTACTATACAAGAACCAAATCTGGGAAATGTTTATATTATTTAATTTATGTATTAAATTAGGAGAATTTTTTGCCCTATGTAATTCATATAAGAGTATCTTACAGGCTCGGATTGATTTTTATAGTCTTAGTGAAAAAGATAGACCATAGATAGTGTCATGTTAATGGAATTTTGCTATAAAATTATGCTTGAATCGGTGGAAAAAATTTGCAAAATATTGAGTTTTTTTAAAAATTATGTAAATACACTGAGATTCATGAGGATTACTGTCAGCTGGATTACCTTGTTAAAGGGTCAAATACACAAAGATGAGAGATGAATTTTATAAAGTATGAGCTTTAAAACCTTTATAATTGTAATATTTATGTTAACGAAATGAGGTATTAATCTTACTATTATTTTTTTAATTCCTAAAGTATATAATATTGAGAGACGCAAACACTGTATTTACATGATACCGAATTTTTAAACATTTTCTATGAAACATGGCTGAAAATTTTACAATAGATACTTCGAAAAAATGCAGAATTTATTTCAATATATAAGAATGTAAATTTGAACGCCTATTAGTTTTGATAATAAATGACAATCGAAAGGCTGGTTGCAACTCTTTTTTTTTTTTTTTTTTGGCAATTTATCTTTCTTTACTTTTAGAAATTTCCCTTCGATTTTTTAAATCTTAAGTTTAGATTGAAAGAGACTCAGTATACACTACTAATATTTTTTTGAAATGACGTTTTTGCAAATTTATGAGATTATATATCTGGAGTCTAACGATCTCAGTTCTCTTTTACATACCTTTAAAATATTATGTAGAAGAAGTGAATTTTTTTTTATTTTAATTGTTAATTTATTTAAGTTCTTTTCAATTAAAATATTTTAAAGAAAGTCAGTTTAAAGCAAAAAAATAATAATAAGTATTTTAAATGTGAACATTATAAATTATATCTCGATAAATTCTGAAATCTTATCATTGGCAATTATTTTAAAATGGTCCTTTAATCTTTAAAACAGCTTAATAAGCCATAATTCTGACTTTAAAAACTGGGAAATCCTTCAGAGTAACGGAATTCTCATGCTAACCAGGCACAGAAAATTTAATTATGAACTTAGTAAATCGCTTCAATCGTAGATATTTAGTAATTATAGTATTTATATACAGTTAAGAATAGATATAAATCCTTACTAATTTTGTTTGAAGCATTGAATATCTGCCGAAACTTGTTTAAAAAGTCAAGTTAGTATTTTTCTGTGAAGATGAATGCGGAAGAAATCTAGTTTTCGTAAGATTAGTCAAGCCGCGTACAGCCTCCAGCGATGGGGAGAGTTGACTCTTTTTGAAATAGGAAGCTCACTGCGTGTGATCAAAAGTCCCATCACCGGCCACCTGCCCCAACTATTTGTGTGTGTTTGGGGGGGGTCTGTTCCTGGAAAGAGCATCAGTGGGCAAGGGACTTTTCAAATGCATGATTGACATCTGCTTCGAGAGCGTCCATTGGACAGATCGTATCGATTGTTACTTTCTATCGTGATCCAAAACCTGAAATCGAAATATTAACCAATAAGAACGTGTCAGTGATTTGAATCACACCCATTTTTGAAAAGTATTGGTCACTGAAATTTGTGACTTTTTGATATTGCTTACGTAATAACCGTTTCTAAAATATTCGTCATCCCTACTTGTGATAAACGTCGTTTTGTTTTCTACTGATGCCTGACGATTGTTTTTTTTCTCACCATACACCCACTATAAACGAAACCGGTGAATCATAACAATAGTTTTTCATAAATGACAGAAACCTTTCTCCGTCCAGTTGATTGAAAAATAGCGTTAAGTTGATTTTCTAAGTATTTGGGGTGTCATTAGCATGATATATTTTACAACATTTCTACGCTGTTATTCTATATTTTTATCTGGAAGATATTGCAACCATATAGTTTAGCATTTTTTTTTCTGATAGGGTTTGCAAATTCTCAAATAAACCAACCTAGTGGTCTCCCAAATTTTTCTCACTTTCTCTCTATTAATAAACTAGAAATGCCAAAGAACGCCTTGTATGGCATTGGTCGTAAATAATGCTTTGTATAAACTTAAAATGTTGCAGTGTATAAGCGTGAAATTCAATTTGCGATTGTCAATCGTCTTGCATAGAAGATGTTTCGTATCAACTCTTAAAGCATTCGCATATTGGTATTATGTATCATAATACCAATAGTTGTTGAGACATTTTTTAGTCTGCTCAATTCATGTATTTATTATTGTGTTTAATTCTTTTTATTATACTTAAACACTAATAAATCTTCATAAGTTTTTTAACATTTCATTTCATCACTTAAAGTAATTCAGCAATTTGAACATTGAGGACATTCCTTAGAGGAAATTCGTTTTAATTAAGTAAACAAACTACCGCTTTTATTTCAGACTTGTAAATAATTTTCAAGCAACGAAATTGATTCATCGTAAGTTCCAGTATTTACTACAGTACCGTGAAACAAGGACACACACATGTTCTTGTTTAGAAAGAAAAGCTGTTGTGTTTTTCTCATCAATACAATTCCCTCTCATAAATTTTAGTATTTATGGTACTATGTCTTTCTAAAGCTTCTTTCTGGAGTCACATGTATTGAATATTTTTCTTTAATCAACATTATGTGTTCTTGATTAGCTATTCTAACCATTTAGAATGTCTTTATGTATTTTTAATCATTTCATCCATAAAAATTGAGTGTTATTCTTTCTGAGTTGAATTAAAGTATAGACAATATTTAGTCAATTTATTGTCAGGGAGAAGCTACTGCACTCCTCTTTCCGCGGTAAAAAGCGGACACGACATCATCATCATTGTCAGGATATATTATCGAAAAACATTCCTTTCATCTATTTTCACTACCAGATAATCAGGTTTAATAACCAGAGCCTGACTAAGGCAGGAGCATATGGATCAGCTGTCCGGGCCCCCAACATAAGTGGGGGCCTCATTTTATTTTACGTTTCCTTCTTGAACAAATCAGAGAAGCAAAGTAAGAATAAAGACACAAATGAGTCAGTCACATACCTGTTTAGCTGGGGACAGCAGGATGAGAAATAATTTTATTTAGTGAGCAGTCCTATATATAATATACATATTGAACTCCCGGCGCCATCTATTGGAACATAGTATAATTAAAACTAACATCTCAACACTCCCAATTTAGTTTTAGATTACACACACAATATACAGAGTAAACCAGAAACTTGATTAATATACACTCAAATTAACAAACAAATACTAAATCATGCTTACAAAACACATAAAAAAACTTGGTTATAAACATAAAATAACTTAACTAACACTTAAATAAACACATATCAACTTGCATCAGTTATTGTTTTAAACCCACTGATCGGGCACACAACTCGTGTTTTGCTCGTGACACAGTTTTTGTCAGAAAATCTGCTATCATTCTAGCAGTTGGCATTCGTTCAACAGTAATCTGTCCACTCTTTATCACTTCCCGTACAAAGTGATGTTGGATATCAGAATGTTTGCTCCGTGTATGGTACATATCATTTTTACTCAGATCTATGGCACCATTGTTATCACAATACACAGATATTCCATCATCGTGCGTGATTCCCAAGTCGATCACAATTTTCTTAAGCCACATAGCTTCCTTAGCAGCAGCAAACAGAGCCATGTATTCATCTTCTGTAGTGCTTGTTGCAACTGTGTGTTGCCTTTTACTAGACCATGACACAGCTCCACCCCCGATCGTGAAAACATACCCAGTTGTAGATCTTCTATCTGCTATGTCTCCTCCGTAATTGGAATCACAGTATCCAATAACATAATCATCATGGTCTTTAGTATAGCTGAGTGTTGTTTCTGTGGTCCCTCTAAGGTATCTCATAATACGCTTTATAGCAGTCCAGTGAGTTTTGCTCGGACTGTTGCAGAACTGGTACATTAAATTCACTGCAAAACTTATATCTGGCCGAGTTGCCTGAGCCGCATAAAGGGGACTTTCAACTGCTGCTTGAAATGGATTTTTTTGAAGTTTATTTAATGAACTATGACTGCCCAAAGGTGTT
Source organism: Argiope argentata (assembly GCA_026289955.1). Lineage (NCBI taxonomy): Eukaryota > Metazoa > Arthropoda > Arachnida > Araneae > Araneidae > Argiope > Argiope argentata. Next base: position 113,171 of record JAOUZG010021824.1, read on the forward strand.
GTGACAGGATGTGACTCATGCATACATTACTTGCGAAGCATACTCTCCAAATGCTCAGTTTGATTCAGGCTAAAAGACCCATTTTTCCTATCACGTTCAATTTTAATTCCTAAGCAATAATTTTCAGAAACTAAATCTTTCATTTCAAATCTCCTTTTAAGTTCATCTTTAACCCAATTTTTAAGCTTAACAGAATTGCTAAAAATTAGCAAATCATCAATATAAGGGGTTACTATAACTAGATTATTATTTTGATCTCTTTTAATGAAAGCACGTCTATCAAAGGAACTTTCCCTCAATCCCATTTCAACCAAACCCTTTTCCAACGTTTGATACCAAAGTCTACCACTTTGTTTCAAGCCATCTAATGCTTTGTTTAGTTTCAGAACCTTGTCTTTAAGATTTCTACCACAATATTCATTAAAACACTCTGGTATTTTCATGTAAATTTCCTCATCTAAGGTTCTTTGTACAAAAGCCATAACTGCATCCACTTGATCAATTTCCCAGTCATAAATAGTAGCATATGCACTTAAAACTCTTAATGTGACATAACGAACAACTGGCTAGAATTTTTCATCATAATCTATCCCCTCAATCTGTGAGAAGCCCTTAGCTACCAACCGAAATTTCTACCTTTCTATCTCACCTTTGTAGTTTTTTTAAATTTTAAACACCCATTTACAATTTACAATGTTTTTTTTTATTTTAGGTTGGTTTACAATTTCCCATGTTTAATTTTTGATGGGACCTAATATAGTTTCAGTTATAGAGTTTCTCCAATGATTCCCATCAGGACCATTCAATGTCTCATCAATTGTTTTAGGTTCTCGACAACAATCATTTACAACTGCTGCCAAAACTTTTGCACAACACATACGATCCAAATCAGGCATTTTCAAATCTTGCATTCCATTCATATCAAAGTCCTGATAACATTTGAAATTGTTGTCTCTCTATATGGACTAGTCAGTGCAGGCTGAGAATTACGATCTGCATTGTCTATACTTGTGTTATTATCAATAGCATTATCTCCTAGAAAAATAACATTATCTGGCAAGTCAGTTTCATCATTATCACTTCATAATTTTTCTGCTTCATTATTTGAATCATTGTAAGTCTCATTGTCTGAAAAACTAATCATACTCCCACTGAATAAAGAGTCATCATAAAATTCGAGTTTACCACCATTTGTTAGATTATACATTTGATTTTCTAAAAAATGTACATCTGGTGCATTTATTATTTTACAAGTGACAGGATCTATGAAACGTTAACCTTTTCTATCTTAACAATACCCAATGAACATCATTTCATTTGCCTTATCATCCCATTTTGTTCGCTTTTCTTTAGGGATATGAACAAATGCACAGCACCCAAAAACTCTTAAGTACTCCAAGTTTAGTTTATCTACACTCCATTTTTCATAAGGAGTCATACCTGCAACTACCACTGTAGGGGAAACATTTTTACAATGATTAGCAGTTTGAACAGCTTCAGCTCAATATTTCCGATCAAGATGAGCATCAGCTAACATTGATCTTGCCCGTTCAACAAGAGTTCTATTATTCCTCTCAGCTACCCCCATTTGCTCGGGTGTAAATGGAAAAGACTTTTGATGCTGAATCCCTTTTGATTCTAGATATTTCATCATTGCATTATTTATGTATTCTGTTCCATTATCTGAACGCAATACCTTGATTGACTTCCCAGTTTGTTTCTCCACATGCAACTGAAATATCCTAAATTTCTCAAACACTTATGATTTGTGTTTTAAAAAAATAGACAAAAGTCATTCGTGACAAGTCATGAATGAAGGAAACAAAATATTGAGAACGACCTATGGATGCAACATTCATTGGCCAACATACATCTGTATGCACAATACCCAATATTTCTTTGGCACGCTTAGCTTTTCCCTTGGAAAATGGTTGCTTATGCATCTTAGCCTTGATACAGGATGTACAATCAGGCAATCCTCCATTAAAAGTAAAACCTTCAACCTTATCCTTCAGCGTTTTCATTCCCCCTTTGCGTAAGTGCCCTACTCTTTTATGCAATACATCATTTGAAATATTGTGAGTTATCAAGGCCCATTCACTACTTATATCTAGTGAATATAAATTGTCACCGACACCTGTCCCACTAGCAACTAAATGCTTGTTTTTAAAGATCAAACACCTTTCTCCAGTAAATGTGCTAATCATTAGAAAAGTTTTATTTAAATACTTAACAGACAATAAATTAGCTGTTAACTTAGGAATATGATAGACATTACTACTAGTTACATGCACTTTCTCTCCATTTCGAGACAAAAGGAATGTTACATTACCAACACCCTCAACTTCTATTACTGAACTCCCAATTTTAATTAATTTGATACTAGGCTTAGTATAATCATCAATTAATTCTTTGTGTGGAGTCACGTGATAAGAAGCACAACTATCCATGAACCAAACATTAGGATCTGGATTAGAGTTGGCAACATACACATCTTCCATGTAAGCTTCCCCCCTTTTTGGTTTTGTCTTAAAACTATTTTTTTTCTCAGATTTCCATCAATTATGTGTAACTTTGGAACAGTCTGAGCTTTTGTGCCCATACAAGTGACATCTGAAACATTTACCCTTAAAATATTTCTTATACTTTCCATTAACAAAAGCCTGTTCCCTATTAGCTTCTACTTAGGGCTTTACATCTTCAGATAATAATCTATTTCTTACATAATCCACAGTAATTTCCTCACCACAATTCTTTAATGCCATAATGAGTGGCTCAAATCTATCTGGTAAGTTTGTTAGAATTATTCCAACAATTATCTCCTCATCAGGTTTAATACCTGTAGATTTTAGCTGCTGATATGCTGAAACCACTCTATGCAAATAATCAAACATATCTTTATAATTAGTATAGCGATTGTTAACCAATTCCTTTATGATTGATACCTTTCTTATAATTCCTTTATCCTCATAAGTATCCTCTAACACTTTCCAAGCCGCCTTCCCACTAGATAATTCCCTTAAGTCATTAAAGATTGTCTCATTATCCCTTCTACAAAATAAGACAGTGCTTTTATATCCTTTGCAGTATCTTCCTTAATACCTGCTACATAATACAACAAGTCCTTTTTAATAAGGTGAATTTTCATTGCAAATTTCCAATCCATGAAATTAGCCTTACCAGTTAACTGCCTATGATTGAATGAACCTTCTCCTCCAGGCATGCTGAATCCTATTTTTAATCCTAACCAAGCAAGACAAAGTTCCTTTGAGAGCAATTTTAATAAATTTTCTGTTATAATTAATTTATTCTCATATAAGAATGTGCTTAATTATTTAATTAAAAATGCAAGATTAAAGTTAAAAATAAAATCAATCATAGTTATACACACTTTACACTTAGGCCTACTACCTTCTGGTTTTCCACATGTCTTTCATACAACTCAATAAAAAATATTTATCATAATTATTCTGATAAACATTACAATCTTATTCTTAAAGCTCATCTGGGTCCATAACCCGAACCAATCAGAGTTAAATATCAGAGAAGCAAAGCAAGAATAAAGACACAAATGAGTCACATACCTGTTTAGCTGGAGACAGCAGGAAGAGAAGTGATTTTGTGATGGTTGGGTTGACGGGATATCTAGCCCCGGTAGGGTCTTAACCCCAGTAATGACAGGTTCTTCCCAGAAAGAGAAGTGATTTTATATAGTGAGCAGTCCTATATATAACATACATATTGAACTCATTGCGCCATCTATTGGCACATAGTATAATCAAAACTAACATTTCAACAGGGTCACTATATAATTTTTATTTAGTCCTACCAGCATGATTGGGAGGGGTCTTCTGGTCTTGATTTGGGAGAGTCTTACTATTCTATTAATGGAAAATCTGCGGTTTTTAAGTTCTGTTTCTAGAGAATCGTTCAATCGGTAGGCCTTTAAATACTATCTTGACTGGCCTTTGTGTTCTAGAGGGATTACAAAATATTCTAGTTCTTTCTGCTTACAGAATTCCTGGATGCTTTTATGGTTTTCTATAGATCCTGGGAAAAATTTTATAAATCCGTTGGCCAAGACATTATTATTTACATTATTTTTATTATCTATTTTCCGCTTTCTTGTTGTGCTGCGAACATCTTCGGTAAGGGGGGGGACTGTATCGTCCTGCCGCTAATTTAAAGGCAAGACGCTCTGGAGCCGATTTTTTTTAAATCTCTACAGATTTACAGCGAGTTGAATTGAAGTGAGAAATCAGCATCGACAGATAGGAAAAGGATGAGACTGAAAAAGCGGAGACTTTGGGTTTTGATAAGTGTGAGGGCCGGATCCTGAACTCTCGAATTACATGTAGTTTGGTTTTGAAAACCTAGGATGATTTTAAGATGTTAAATCTACTTATCTTTACTTTTAAATGTTAATTGTTATCTATGTCTGTAAATAAATGTCTTGTTTGTTTATAAAACGTTATTTTTATTCTCAAGACGTTACAGCATCATGGTATCTCCTCAATATTCATCGTCCCCTAGCTAAATCTGCGAAACATCACTCATTATAAGAATTATTCTTTTTTGTTGTTCCTTATGGGAATCACTCACTATGCGTGGTATTCTGAACCAATCAGAGTTAAATATTAGAGCAGCAAAGCAAGAATATCGACACACATGAGTCAGTCACATACCTATTTAGCTGGAGACAGCAGGAAGAGAAGTAAATTTATTTAGTGAGTAGCCCTATATATAACATACGTATTGAACTCACGGTGCCATCTATTGGCACATAGTATAATCAAAACTAACATTTCAATATATACATTAAGGGTGGTTTCACCAATGACCTTAAAAAAATATGTAACAGCCATTTGTACAAAATGTTGTTTTCATAATCTTCTATATTTTTCAGCAACAACCTGCACTTTTTACTTTATCGAGTGCTAATTATAGAGGAAGTTTTTCAATCGCCAAAAAATTTGAAACCTAAGTTTTTACGAATCTCCACGTTTTAAACCTCCCTGTTTTCGGAAATCATATTTGTAGCACTATGTCAATCTGTCTACGGATATAATAATACAAAAAGGCACCGAAAGAGGCAAATAAAATTTGGTATATAGGCTTATGACAGAATTTGTAGATTTCTATCAAATTTTGAGCGAAATCCATTCTCAAGAAATATATCTGGGTTTTGTAGCTATCGAATTGACTTGGTTGTTGCAACCACAAAACACGAAGTGCTAGGCTTTCGTTCAACGTCCAAAATACAAGTTCCTATTAAATTTTGAACTAAATCTGTTGAGCGGTTAGTTATCTGTCGATCTGTACTCTCACACATGTAAATGCGATAATTAATAAGCGCAACAGCTTCAATCAATGAAATTCAACATGTTATTTTGTGACTACAACTATATTTTCATATCGAATTTTGGTATTAATTGGGCGACAAAAAGACATCTAAAATACAGTTTCTCACTTTAGGTTGTGTGTGTGCGTGCTAGATTGACTACCCTAGTAGCACACAAATATTGTATAATATTGATCAGTATTCGCAATATTGTTTGATACTGCGGAATATTGGTTAATATTATATAATATCTCACAATATTGTACAATATTATGCTACAGGACGTGCTCCCTAGGTAAAAGAGTCTTCGTAACAATCATTCACCAATATCATGCAAGATATTCTTTACTTTACTATGTATACAAATTTTTGCAAGAAGGGGGATAAAAACCCATTGGGAAGAATGTGAGAAAGTTTGGAGGAAGCCACCTAATTTTTTTTACACGATTTTGAATGATCAGAAAATAAAATTACATAATCAATTCAAAATAAATCGAAGATATAGGAGGGGGAAAATTAGGGACTTTTCGAGCTATGCATACATAGGGAATTTGTCACTCTGTTAATACTTTCTATTATACAAGTGTTCCATTTGGTCGTTAACACGACAGGCTTGTTGTAACAAAAGTTTAAAGTTTTTCTTCTTTTTTTTTCAAATTATTATTTGTAGTCAGGAAATAAGATCAAATAAAAATTCAAAATTCGGGTTTTCATTTTCATATTTCTTAACAAAACTATTGTTTGACAACGGATTCTAAAATTCTCCGTGCTTTTGCGCATGCGCTAAGATGGGTTTAATTCTTCGAAATAGGGATGAGAGGAGAGTTGAAAGAAGGGATTGTTTACATTTAAAATTAAATAAATTCGGATTATTCTCAGACTGAATTGAAATAATAAGATAAGAAACGATACTCTATTCACATACACATGAAAAAAAAAACATCTAATAGGGCAAAAATCAAAGTCAAAGAATGACGAAGAATTCCAGAAATGCGCTAATACTTCCACATCTCTCCCCTTAGTGAGATAGAATCGTCGAAAAGTGGTCGTCTCAGAATACTGAAACGAACAGTAATAACATTTTTGATACATATAGTTTCAAATAACCAAAAATTTGTGGATAAATTTAATATCCATAAAACAAGCTTAACCTTAGTAGCACACAAATATTGTACAATATTGATCAATATTCGCATTATTGTTTAATATCATATAATATCTCACAATATTGTACAATATTATGCAACAGGATGTGCTACCTGGGAAACCAAAGTTTTTGGAGCAGCTGAGGAAAAAAAGTTCATTTTCTTAAATATTCCATTAAATTTGAATCATTAAAAGCATAATATTTATTGACTTACACATTCAGTTTCCAATAAAAAACAATTTTTTTGCACTTTATCTTTTAACTAGAAAGAGTATTAAGGGAGAATAATCAATTTTCCACACATATTTAAGTTTTTAATTTTCTTTTCAAGGCATCTAGTCAAACTTTTATAGCATTACGTTATTTACACATATAAGAAATCGCTTTTATATTTATTCATTCATAAATTTAATACTATATAAATTCATAGTTTGTACAGAGTCTTATCTATTAATTGATAATCCTACAAATCATTATTACAATACAAATGGTTCCTATTTACCTTTGCTTCAAATGTAAGGAGCGCAGAATATGTTACATATTTCAATCATCTTTCCTTACCCTTAAGTTTATTTTAAGCAGAAAGAAAATACTTTAATGCAAGATTGAAACACATGCTTTGTTTCCTGTTCAATTTAAGCTTTTTTTTTTTTTTTTTTTTTTTTTGTAAAACTGAGATGCAAAATCCGCTGTTTCTACCTCAAAAAGCGAAAATTATTCTGCTCTAAAGGTACCCTGTTGTATAATACTGTACAATACTGTGCGATATTATATGATATTAAACAATATTCTACAATATTGGTGTGTTACATAGCTTTGCATCGGCGGATGCAAAGGATAAAATTCGAAACGTTATTTAGATCTTGTTCCTTCGATTGATTAGAAATTTAATAAAAATTGATGATATAAAAATTTTTTCCATACTTTTTTAAATGTATAATTTTTTTTGTTTTGTTTACTGAATGTTACAGTCAAAGATTCATTATATCTTCAATTATATTGGTTAAAAAAAATGAAATTCTTTTTGAGCATTAGGGTTCCAAAATATTGATTATCCGATTAACTGTTTATTCAAATTTACAAAATATTATATATGATCAACTTATTTTAGCCATGCTTTTGTATATATGTATTCAAAATCAAATTTTGCCATTTGAAAAAAAAGAGAGGAAAAAAATCGTTTGTGTAAGTCTAAGTTTGTAGATAAATCCATGCTTGAAAAATTATTTCTTGAACTTATACAGATCATATTTCAACAGCGATATGCATTAACAGATTTACTATAAAATAATTCGTTTCGGAATAACAAGAAGTCTCTAGAATAATTTTTTTGAAATTGTACATAATATACTTAAGTATACTATGTAATAATAAGCATGATTATTATTACATAGTAAAAGTGTAATGATGTGTATAAATACATCATTACACTTATTCATTACGTAAGCAAATTTGGTGCACATAATCTAATATGCAAAAGTGCAAAGACAATGCAATCGTAAGAAAGAATGAAAGAAAAAAAAAACCTACATATATAATCGTTTTATTTAGGAAAAGTCAGCATAAACCATCAGCAAAATATATTTATAGTTTTTACAAATATAACATCTTCATAATTACATTTTTCTTTTTGCAAGAATATAAAAATGTTCATTTAAATAATCTTTATAACAGCATTCCTTTTAGCCCACATGGCTAAATTAAATTTCTTTGTTGGTATGAACACGAAAATGTTGATTTAAATAACGTTTTTGAGAAAATTCTTTGCCACACACATCACAAGAATAAAGTTTTTCATGTGAGTGAGTTTCTCTGTGATTTTTTAAATAACGTTTCTGAGAAAACCCTTTACCACACACATCACAGGCGTAAGGTTTCTCATTTGAATGCGTTCGATAATGCAAATCTAAATAACTTTTCAGAGAAAATTCTTTATAACATATATCACATGAATATAACTTTTCACAGTTATGAATGCGATAATGTGTACCTAAATTGCCTTTCTGAGAAAATCTTTTGTTACATATATCACATGAAAATGGTTTTTCATTTGTATGGGTTCGATAATGATTATCTAAAGTTGATTTCTTGGCAAATTTTTTATTGCAGATGTCACAAGAATAGGGTTTATCCCTAGTATGAATTCGATAATGTTGATTTAAATGGCTTCGCATGGAAAATTGTTTGTCGCACATCTCACAAGAAAAAAGTTTTTCTTTGGTATGAAAGCGACAATGTTGAAATAAATTAACTTTCAAGGAAAATACTTTCCCACATAAGCCACAAGAATAAGGCTTTTCATCTGTATGACTTTGATAATGTTGATTTAAATTCCTTTTATCAGCGTATTTTTTACCACATATGCTACAAGAATTCGATTTTTCTTGCATATAAGTCTCGGAATTTTGTTTTAATTGGCATGTTTCAGAATTTTTTTCAATATAGATATGATCTGTGGATTTCTCAATCGTAGAAATTTCCATTTTGGCATTTGCATTTGCATTTACAGTAAGATTTCTAATCAAATGCTTTTCACTTATCTTTATCCAACAAGTGCATCCATTTTTCGCCCTCTTCAAAAATAAGCTGAAATTTATCAAACATAACTGCCCACTAGACACAAAATTAGTTTGCTGTTTTGCTGTATCAGAAGAAACATATTTCTTTCCACAACTTCTCTTTGTCAGCAATTACCTAGTAAAAAAAAATACAATTTTAGTTATTAAAAGCATTTAATATGTGAATGCTTAATAACTTCGAGAATAATTCGAGAAACGAAAATTCATCGATACTCCTAATTAGATGTCATATTTTACTTATATAATTTATTAATTCCATTCAAATAAAGAATAAAAGCAACCAATATTTTAACATATTTTTGTCTTTTAAATTAATTGCTATTTTAATTACAAAAGATTTAAAAATAAAAAAGGATGTTAATTTAAAGTACAAGCCAAACATGTCATATCTATACAAGAGATTAAAAGGTCAGGACTATCTCCTCTTGAAAATTCATCAATACATTATTTAATAAACACTTAAAATAACTATTTTATCAAAAAAAAAAGCAACGATTTTTGTTTTACTGTTCTCTCCCCACTTCCTTATTTTTATACTTATTTTTGTTTAAAATTTCAATCAAAATGAAAATAATATGTAAACAAATAATTCATTGATACTAGTTTAACTAAATTGCATCCAAATAATTCTGAAAGTTATATTCACTTACAAATAGTAATTTTGTATTTAAAATAATTATATAGTAATTTGCAAACTCCTTTAAATTATATATAGTTGTTTTAACATGCCATTCTAAAGAGAAATAAATAAATTAAACATGAGGTAAGTTTGTGATATTCGATATCAATGACTTCTAAGATACTAATAATTGTAATCAGAAAAATGAATTTATACAGAATCTCCCAAAAGCTTTTTAAGTCTAAGAGCATCTCAAATGAATAAATAAATAAATAACAATAGCACACAGATAATCCTCTTTCAATTATGAAGAAACAATTTTTTAAGTATTCAATATGTTAGATTTATTCAAAAAAAATGCCTATATCTTGCCTTCATTAAGAAAAGATGTTAAAATTTAATGCATGTAAAAATACTTTTAGAATATAAATAGAATTTTTTCTTACTATATGTTAAAATTAATTTACTCTGTTTTCTTCTAATTTTGTTCTGATGATCTGGTAAAATCTCAACAATAGAACTAAAACTTGTATAAATACAACATATACTTAACATTTTTTAAATCTTTGTCATTTAATAATTTTTTCAATAAATATATAGTCTATTAATGCATATAGATTAATACTTAAAAACAAACTTTAAAGGCATGTCTTGACCATTTAAATATTAAAACACAATGTTTTAAACAAATGTTAGTTAAATTTTTTGAGTTCAATTCTTGCAGTGTGCTCTGATTATTTCATAGACAGAGTACTTCTATCAGCTGTGGCATTGGAAATTATAATTAGTCACATTAAAATATTTCAAAACAATTGAAAGTTGTAAAGTGGCCTGAAAGTTAAAAAATCTATAATATTTTATGGGGGAGGGAAATAATTCTAAACAAAATCTGAATGAATACTAATGAAACTGGTAATATTAATGAAAAAAAAAAGTTGATGGTCCCCTCCCCCCAAAAAATGTCAGTATATGTCTTCTAATTATTTCTTCTATTTAAAATTAGAACTTATTTTCAAATATTCCGTGAATGGATTATTTATTCATTTTTTTAATTCATGGAATCATACAAAATTATTTTCATTGGTTTTAAACTACACATTTAAAGTAATAATTAAATAAACTGGTGGTACATTCTGCTTTTGACAAATTCAAATCATAAAATACTGCTAAATGAAGTTGCTCATTGCTTAGAGACTGTCAATTGCCATACACTGTAGACAGCAATGATAATTTAAAATCCTGTATTATTTACATCAGTTTTTATACCTCCCCTTCAACATTATTTATTACTGGAAAATAAGAATTCCAAAAACTTTTTACAATATAAATAGATTAACTTTTTAATGATAATATTCAAACGTGGTGATTTAATTTGCCATACTGGATTCCCACCAGTTTTTAGTTTATATATATATATATATAGTACAAAATAATTATAAGAGATTATTAATAATATTTTAGGTACTTTCATAAATGATATAGATGAATGCAACAAATATTTATACATATTATTTTGCAATTTCATTAGAACTTATTCCCTTCTAAAAGAAATAATTTCTAAACAAACAAAGAATTTATGAAATCTAACTAAAAAAAATTTAGTATCTACTATGTCTTAATTGAGATAAGAAAGGGAAAAATTTAAGTTTTTAGAAATTTAAATGTTCCAATATTTTATTAAATTGGTAAATAATTTCACATTATGTGCTATTAGTTGTCATAAACACTTCTATACCTCATAGTACAAAGTATGTAACCATTTTAATCAAGCTATTTGGTGACAGGTAATATTTTACACCTTTATTTTCTTTAAAATTACAACAAAACATAGATCTACATAAATGTTGAGCTTATTAAAGTTAAAATTTAAGCCATTCTTAAGTAAAGAGTATACACACATCCTCCCTCTCTCTGCTGTTCCCTTTGTCTTTCTTAATTCAATGAAAGTAAAAATCTAAAAAGAGTGAGTGAACTTCCCAAAACTTTCTTGCATTCTTTCTAATAAACTTTTCATGCCATGGAGTTCCTTGCATGACATTGGCATGCAATTGTTATATTAACTTTTAACATTTTTACTGAATCTATCATGCTATCTTTAGGGAACAACATTTTCCCAATCAATGGAAACAAAGATTTGACATAAAGCTGAAATTCTAGTCATAAAATCCCATACTTAATTGGATATATTTAATTCAATGGGTTTGAATTATCCCATTAACATGCCTCTCAGACCAACAAAATGTCAACCCACTGTTTATTTTTTTTTTTTTTTCAATTTGTTGTAAAGGGCATATAATAAATTTCAACCATCTAAACTGTTTTTGATTTGCTTTTGTCACAGACAGACAGAAAAAACATCTAATAAATTTTATTTATTTATTTTTTAGCTCCGGGAGGTCTAAAATGTGAAGTTCATCATTATCTTGAGTTTGAATTTCTTGATAATTATACTTTTTCTATGCTGTATACATGAGAAAGTAAAAATCAGATCCGGCAAATAATTGCTGATTTAATATAAAATTTTCAAGCAATTTTAGCCAAAGATATTAATTTTTCAAATAAATTTATAAAAGATAAGAACAAAATAATATATAAAGTTTTCTGTAGAAATGCATCATTAAATATTCCCAATAGCAAATGCATATTCATTAACTACTAAATTTAAAATGCTAAGCCAAAAAGAAACAATAAATAAGAGGAATAAATTGTCATTAAACTTTTGAATAAAGTGAAAACTATTATAAAAAAACTATAATAAAATTTTGAAATAAAAAAAAATCATTCACACATTTTCTGAGGATGGTGCAGTAAAAAAGTAAATTCCAATCTGATATTATTTGTACAGTGTAGTGATTTAAAAATGATGTCAGTTATAACCTAACACTGTATATTGACAAAATATTTCTAAAATCAGGACAAAATGTCTCAAATTTTGCTTGAGCCTAGATTACAGAAAAACAATATAGATGGATGAGGAAAATAAACCATTAGTAACAAAAATGGGAAAAGGTTAAGTTATTTTAATTCTAAGAAGGATTATATTTTATAACTCAAGCAACTTCAGACAGCTTTTATCAAAGAAAACATATTTAACTTTCTTGGAATTGATGACAACTGTGTTAGAATGTGAGGAACATGTTGGATTCATTTGGGGGAATCTTATTGTCAATGAATAGCGGAATAAGGCGTGATGAACATTTTGCTTATATGCTAATGGAATTTTGGGTCAACCATCATTATTTAGACAATTAAACAAATTAAATAATGATAATTTTTTATTATCATTCATGATTCACAAAAAGGTTGAATGTAACAACAGTTTCTGATACACTTTTTGGATAGGCAGAAAATTAAACAATTTTTCCAAATGGGATAAGTTTGAATTTATTTTACAGAAGTTTAAAAGCATTAAAATTTATGAGTGTATTTATATTCAATGAAAATTTATAGACTGCAAATAGAATTATTACCAATAGAATAAAACATTTTCATATTCTATAAATAACTTTTGAACTAACTAAAGTATGAATTCCTACTTTAAATTTACAAATATTTAAAGCATATTCCAAATATTTTGAAGAATTATTCGAATTCCTAGATACTGTCAATTTGTTTACAAGTTTGCTTGCAGTTAATCATCGCATTGCTCTCTGTCGCAAAATAAGAGATGTGAAAACACGTGTAGTAGATTCGTTTCACAGCTGATCGTTGAGATGCTATTTTACCGATTGACTCTTTTCAATCCATGAACGCATTCTCGAAACATTTCGTTCTCCCGTTCATTTTTTTCTTATAAACATTTATTGTATTATATATCTTTACCCAAATAATTTAGATCCTCATATGAAATTGTTGGACCAGATGATATCTATCTTCCTGTCTGAATTAATCATTCACATCAAATCATTTCTTCCACGAGTTTGAATATATTCTTTGTTTCCCTTCCAAGTAAGCAACTTATTTCAACTGTATTCATGCATGCTTATTACCAGAAAACTTATGTACGATGTTATAAGGTTAGGAAAAATATAGAATAGCTCAGAATGTGATGAAATAATTATAAAATTATTAATAGAGATTTAATTGTTGTGGAATCAGTTATCTGTAAATAAAAATTGTTTTCCTATTTTACTAATAAAAAAATACTGATATTTTAGCGAGATAGGTAATTCATCCTATCTTTTGTTTTGTTTGATGAAATATCATGAGTGAGAAAATGTATTGCTTTTAATTTTTAAGAGAATTTTATTTTGAAAAATTTTCTCTATGTCTGAGAAATAATGTTTTCATGGGTTTTTTTTTTTTAACTGAGCTTTAAAAGTAAAGAAAAAAGTCATTTTAATAACTTTTCTAGGTAAATAAATCAAGGTCTTTTAGAATGTAGTTACAGTTTATCATTTATATTGTTCAAAAAGAACTTGATGCTGTTCTTTTTGTACAATACCATGGATTGCTTTGGTGACAAACTACAAGATAACTCTGACATTCAGGTTAAATGTGTTGTAAATAAATGTTTAACATTGATCATATTTTAATTTATGTAAAATAAAAAAAATAATATAATTGTTTTGAAGCAATTTTGTTGCAATTTTTACAAGAAAAATAGAATGAATCATTTTATTTCTTAATTAATGTTATATATTTAAGCTAGTATATATGACATGTTTCTTCTTAACTAAATTTTGGGCTCAGCTTTACTGTACGGTCACCCTTGGCGACTTTTTCAAAAGTTGGCGATAAATAATTTTTTTGGCAACCTTGGTGATAAATAATTTTTTTTTTGGCAACCTGCCGAAAACTGGAATTTCCCCAGAAATTGAGTTTCCCCACTAGACCTTAGTCCGCGCCCGTAACAATTTGCCAAAGACAAAACTGCGCATGCTCAAGCTTTTCCAGTGTGCCATGTTGTTTTTGGCATACAAGATAAGGCGCTATCGAGCCAAATGTAGAAGCTTTAAGGGGCTGCTCCAAAAATTCTGCATCTAGGGGAGAATCTTCAGAATAGTATGTTACTACACGTATCTTAGTTGGGAAATAGTTGGTTCAGTTCTTTTTTGACAGCTAAAAGATATATTTTTCGATTAATTTGAAATATGATTGTTATGGAAATATTTTATATCGTTTATTTATAAGCATGACGGAAATACGAAAGTAAATAATTAATTAAAAATCAAAAAAAGATCTGGTAGCATTCGTTATTGTCGATCATTAGTTCTTTATTCGATTCAGTTATTTTATAAATACAGTTAATAAATAATAGGAAGTTGAAAAAATATTATCTTTTAATCAGTAACAAATATAGTTATTTTGTGAATGTTTAATATGGATGCAAGAATTGCAAGTTGTACACGATTCAAATAGTTTGAATCTTGTACGACTAATCTTATATTTCTGCTTGTGAAACTGTCCATGTCATTTAAGCTGGATTAAATGTTACTTCTAGATAATATTTATCTGTATTAATAAAATAACTTCTTATGAAATCTTTCATATCATTTTTTCCCCAGATCATTAAGCATATAAGTTATATGAGGAAAGTTCCTATTTTATGTACCTGAAATATTTCCCCATATATTTTTAGGAACTTTACATATGTTGATAGTAAATTTAATACACAAGTATTTCTGTAATTAATTATTGATATAAAAGACAAAAGATTATCCTCAGTTATCTAAATAAATTCCACATCAAACTTGGAACTGAATGAATGTCTTGCATTCAGCGAGTAAAACTCCTGGTTTTGAATTTTAGGATTTTAAAACTATTTTGTTATAGAATATTATTATGGAAGTTATTTAAAGGTTTTTGTTCTTGTTGAAGTCTAATACAATGATATTTTATTATAGAATTTTTCCCTTGCAAAATCTTTTAAGAACATGCTTTTTTTTTTATTTGAGAGTAAATTGTTTATTTAAAAAATCTTTTTTAGTAAATGGTAATGCATATTTAAAATTATGTATTTTTTTATCTGTAATAATTATTATTTCATAATATGCTGAAGACATAAGCCCTGCAAACATTTTTAAACATTCAGAAAAAAATATATTATAAAATATTATGCATATTTCACTATATATGACAATTTTTAAACATAAATCTTATTTCATTATTATAAATATTTAATGATTATTAATAGATTTCTATCATATCATGTAATGAAAATTTATTTGTGTGCACATATAATGAGTCATGTTCCACTGTTAAAATTTGACTCGCATATTTTTTGTATTTGATTGATTTATTTCAAATACTTCTCTCATTCAATGAAATTGTAAAAAAGTCAATTAAGTATCCTTAGTAGGGAATCTGGATGAAAAGAGCAATGACAAATATTTCTGTTTTTCATTCTTCTTAAGTGTGTATATTGAATGGGTTTAGATTTTTTTTTATTATTGTACTGCATTAATTATATTCTAGATTTTTCCCCTTCTTAAATCAATAATTTTCCAATGGTTCAATATCTTGCATTTTATTTTATTATCACACACATATATAAGATATTGAAAAAATGTCAAACTTTTAAATAGTATCAAGTTTAGTGAGATAATCAAACTTTTGGTGTGAGTAAATTAAGTAAAATTCAGTCATTTTTTAAAATAAACATCTTTTGTAAAAACACTGTTTTGCATAATTGCCCTGAATTATTAAGAATTAGTTTAGATTTTTAAAGTATATTCAATTATAGAATTAAGAAATAGTTATGACTCTCTTAATAATAATTCCTTGCAGTAATCTGTCTTCTAAAAAATTAAGTTATGAATTTATAAACTGCAATTTATAGTAATATTTGGTATGCTTAGTTCTCTTCATTATTATATAATTGAAGCTTGCATTACTATAGGTTCCCTGCTTTAGAAACCTGACAAAAAGTAATTTTTAAATTATTTTTTTGAGATTTTAATCCATAGGAAGTTTTTATTTAGCATAAAAAAGCACTTTTAACATAATCTTTTCACAATTATTTTAGTAATACTAGTTATTTTACTGCCAGAAAAGAAGTACAAAATTTATCACTGCAAAGAAGTCACCATTTAACTTATCTCAAAAAAGGAGGGGAAACGTAAGCTCCCAATTTTTGGGGGAATCTTTTAACACTATTTGAAGAGAAAAAAAAGAAGGAAAAAAAAAACATCTAAATTTCCGACGGTCTTTTGATGATAGATTAAGAAGATAGAAATATAAAACGATTACCTCCACAATAACAAGAGTCGCTACCCGTTTTGTGAGAAGATTACTATGTAAAAAGACCACAAAGTCAATGAAATAGTTTGTCTTTATATCTTTACCGTCATGTCAATATTTAAAACGAGCTTCTAATGTTTATCCGAAAATAAAATTACGTGTCGAAATCCTTGCATATCATTCATCGTTAACAGAGAACTTCCGTGGAAAACTTTTTTACAAATAGCAATAAAATCTTTTCCATTTTGAGATAACAACATGTGATAATAGAAACTTAAAATCCTTTAAAACACAACACATGTCCAAACATTTGTGAATCCCTCCCAAATCACCCGGCTGGAATTGAGAGGGTTAAAAGCAACGACTCGAACTTGAATAAACATTGAGGGTGTGGTATATTGCAATCACCACAAGGGATATAGCGAGAAAGGCTGCTTTCCCAAAAGCAACGACTTCCAACATTAAAAAATAACGTAACAAAAAAGAAAATTGGCGCGGTCGGTGCTCGAGAAAATACAAAAAAATAAATTGGCGCGTTTGCTACTCAAGAAGGCTGCGCTAACTTTTAGAGCATGCGCAGTTTTGCCTTTGGCAAATTGTTACGGGCGCGGACTAAGGTCTAGTGAGTTTCCCCATTTCGAACTTCGGTGTTATATGGTGAAGTTGATTTTGTCTTAGCTCCCACGTTCTTTGAATTTTATTGTGATGGCTGCATGGGGAGAATGATGTTATGTGGTATGATGAGCATGTGAATTTAAGGTATTTGTATGGATTGGATGAAAGGAAAGAGTTTTTGTATGAAAGCGGGGTTGATTGCGAATAGGCATGAATGTCCGAAATGTAATAAAGATATGAAATTGGTTGCAAGGAAAGATGTTAGTGATGATTATGAATGGAGGTGTAAATCTAAGGTGAAAGGAGAGGAACATGATGTTAAAAGGAGTGTTCTAATTTTTTGATGCTAATATGCCTTACATTTCTTATTTCCTAACATAACCCATAAAAGCTTTACACATTTATTTTGTTACAATCCAGAAGTTCGTTATTCCTCTCCGAAACTTTTCAGCCATTTTCTATGCTCTGTTTTCATTGGTTCTCGCTTCGAAGTCGCCAGAATGGCGACTTTTGGCGAGATTTTGAAAAAGTCGCCAAGGGTGACCGTACAGTAAAGTTCTACCAAATTTTGTTTATGTTTGTTATGTTTTGTTATTAAATTTTTTAAATATCATAAAGTGACTGCCAAAGTGCTCTTTCAGTATAAATTCATGAATTATATAAATGCATTCTTAAAACATTAATGTGAATTACTTGTCAGATAACACACAAGAATCATTGATCCCATTTTTTTACTTTGTTTTTGATTATATTTTTATCCACTAGTTATTTTTCTTTGATTAGAAATACTTTATATTCTATAATATTAAATATTCCTTTACTGCTAATTATCAAGATAAGGCATTTTATGAAGTGACTTTCCAGCAATATATTATTAAAATTTCCTTTGCAGAAAAATGAAGACCTGTTATGATCTTCAATCCTCAGTTCAGAGTGAAAAAGTAATTCACTATTCTGAAAACAGTATTATTAATGAAAAAGTTGTTGGAATTCATAGAAGGTAACATGTCAAATACATGCTTTTCTTTTAATTGTATTTATCATACTACTGTTTCCTTTTGATATAACTTTCTAAATTTTACAAATTTTGAAAGAAAAAAATATAAATATTTAAGAAATTATAACAAAACTAGGAAATATTCTTAATAAATTATCTATAAATAAAAATGATTTTTTTACAGCTTTATTTCCACAGAGACCACAGTAAAGTGCCAAAATAAATGTCAAAAAAGTCAAAAATATGATAACTATGAATAATCATACATACTTTCACTTTAGGTTTCACAAACTAAAAGTAAGTAATTGTAGCTGGCCATTATTCTTGATGTTAGTTTATAACAATTGCCATGGAAATCCAGATATACCTTTTTTGTTCATTTTTTATAATTTTTATTTTATGATGGCTTACTTTCCTTCTACCTTATTTTAAATTATCTGATTGAAAATATCATATAAGCATAAGTAAATTCTCAGATCTTCTGACAATTGTTAAAAATATATTTCACTAGTTGATGGCATTAATTATGTTTTTACTTTTACTTCTTTAATGTTTGACTATTAAAACAAAAAATCCTGTTTTTGATTGAATTTTTTTTATATGTTAAAATTAGCTTATAACATTTAACCCATGAATTACACATAATTCTTACTTACTTTCTAAGATTATTTTTCTATTTTTTGTAAGCGATAGAAAGAATAGGGAATTTAATTAGATCATCAAATCAAATATTTGAGTTCAACAAATATTCAGCTATAAGTTAAATAAATTCTGTTCATTATTATAACTACTGAATTATAAATCCCATATATAATAAAAGACAGAATGAAAATGCAATGAATTCAGTGTAATAGGAATTAATTGATTATGATAGTAAAGACAGTTTTGTGTATGTTCCTAATTACGGAGCCTTTTTTTAAAAATAGCTATTACATTTTTGTTTCGGAGATATTTTTCTAACCTGTTTAATATTTTACCAGATTATTATATTGCAGTATGTGACATATTTAAAAACCAGAATAGATCCACTTCATATATTTATGACATGAGCTTATTAATTCTGTAATGAATCTTTTTTTTTGATACTTTACTATTCCAACATGCTTTTTGCAATTTAAATTAAATATGATACATGATGTAATGATAAAGAACTACCAATTTATTTAGAATTATGAAAATATATGGTTTAATATTAAATTAAGTTAATAGTAAATTTGTGTTACTTTTAAAAAAATGTGTTTCAGTTGATATTCTTGCAATTTAAATAGGATCATAGAAATGCTAAATAATAAATGAAAATTTTCATGTTAAATAGAAATTGCCTTTTGTACATTCTGACAGGTGATTGAAAATAATTTTCCCTTTAATTTCATTTTATATAGTTTTAAAAGGTATATAAGTATATAATTTAATATGTACCAATTAATTTGTGTACATTTTTAAGTACAGATAATCCCAGCTGTAGTGTGTTTTCCTTTGTTGCATATAATTTTTTTTGTGTGTGTGTTCGTTCATTCATTCTATCTTTCATAAAGTTCTATATAATGGAAATCAATTTATTGCAAGCATTTTTAGTTTAACTTTTACATTGGAAAAAGAATTTGTATTTTTAGAAAGGATAATGCATATCACTTAAGAAAAATTATTTTTATTAATGTGACATAATGTTACTTATGATGAGAATAATGAAGTCTGATAGTTAGAATAATAACCAGTCAGACATAATATCAAAAATAAGTTTATCAGGCTAAATGAGGTCTGAAATGAGAAAAATTGTCAAAATTTTATGTCTTAACTTTTGACAATTATAGTACTTTCTCTTTGTATATATGGAAGTAAAAAGTCAGTACCAGTCAGGCATCAGAACAAACACATCAAATTTTAAAAAACTCCAAGATCATTCATTAGTTTAGAAAGTTAAAAACTTTTTACGTGTAAAAACATTAAAAGATATATGAAAAACACGAAGATCTTAAAAATCTTTATTAAAAAATTTATTAAAATATAATGCTGAAATTTTTTTATGTAATTAGAATCAATAAAGATATTTTTAAATTGTATGTTATCATTCTAAGTTTTAACCAACATGGCCAAATGAATTCAATTTATTTCATGGCTACCAATCATATTATTAATAATTTAATAGATTAATAGCATATAGCGGATTTATCTTTAGAACATCCATGTTTCCTTTAGAGAGCTATTTACATATTTAAATAAAATATATATACTGAGAAAAAAATGTGAGTAATCTTATAAAAGAACTAATACAAGTATATATTTTATGTTTGTACAACATTTCTATAATTGTATTTATAATGTGTAAAACTGAAGGAACTTTTCTGGTTTTGCTGTTATTCTTCAAAAGTAAAGCAAGAAAGCATTATCACATTTCAACATTGCTTTCTATAGCCATGACACAATGCAATTACTGGCAAAATAAATGTTAATAGGGGAAAAAAGAATAGGATGCTTACATGATGTATGAAAGTAGTCAAACACTTAATTGACAGAATTATGGTGGTACAAAATTGGCTGGATGAGAAGGGCAACTACCAGATAAATCATAAGGGGTATGATTTCTGTTAATTCTAATGATTGCACTGCTTTGTCTATATACTTTATGCAATATTATCTCCTATTGTTAATACATTCGCTGCCACAGGCGCGTCAGCATGGCGCTACCTCCCATGCCGGTGACGCTCTGGGGCGACAATCGAGTATGATAAGTAAACTGCTTTAGTTTCAGTTCGGATTTGGAGGTTGAACGATGAGGTTTTTGTGGCACGTTAGTGAAGCATTATTTTTACTAAACACGAAAATAAAAGGTTTTTCCTTTTTTCTGGCTTTACTATTAAAATATTAGGAACGTTTTTAATCATTAAAACACTTTTTTTTAATTCAGCTTCTGAGGATGGATATATAATTTTTGGTGGCAGCGAATGTGTTAAGCAAGAGTATCTATGTGAATTTTCTGTTGATCTTTGAAGGATATGAACATGACATCTAATATCTCTACAAAGCATCCAAAACATGTTCAAAGAGATTTAAATTGGGGTTGTGTTGACCAATTAGTTGATGAATATCTTCACTTCCTAAGAGTTCCTGTATTGCTTGGAACCTGTGTGGTTCCAGGCAATGCACATCATCTATTGATACATGGTATCTTGGAACAGATGTGTTTCTGAGAAAATAAGGTCATCATAGTGCTGAACTTCTAATGAAAATGTGTTCTTTTCATCATCATGCCTTTTTCTCAAAGACATTAGAACCAACCAAACAATCTCTTTCCTTGATGTTAATCAAATGAAATTAAATTCTTACTTTTCACTACATTAATGAAACAGAGAGAATTTGTTTATGAAACTAAAACAATTTTTCATACTTACTGTGTGCATGATTTTATTGAAGAAATGTTCAGTTTTTGTATCTATTAGGCCTTTGTAAATAGTTCTTCTGTAACCCTGTTGTCAGTAGTAGACCAGTTTTATGAAGTTGCCTAACCTCAGAAAATCAGTGTTTCTGTTGATTGGTTGCCAGTGTTGTCTGTGGTCCACATTCAGTTTATTTTTACCTGCATAGTGATATATTGGTAATTTGTCATTGTTGTTTTTCTTGGTTGGCTCTCTAAAACTTTTCTTAAAATACATTGAAAGGTTTTTGAAGCATGCGAAACAACACTCTTATCAACTCTAGTATCTTTGATGGCACTCATCAAACTATGTTATACTTTTCCTTGATGATTTTACTTTGTGCAAAAAGGCATTCTCATGGTTGCTTGTAACTTTTAAGATATGCCATCTATCTGTTCATTAAATATCTGGAAAAGGTGAAATTCTCCTTCATCTTAAGTTGTCCTACACAGTAAGGGCTGATTTTTCATGTTTTGCATGTCGTTGTTACATCATGGCCTGATATTTGCATATTGCTTTGCTTTTTTGCTGAGTTGACTTTTTATTGTAATGGTTACAAACAACTCTCTTCAATTTCATTTTTGTTTGAGGAAAAAATTTCTTTCTTTCTTAACTGTTTATTGTTTCCTGAAAAAATTTTTTCTTGCTTAACTGCTTACTGTAAGGATTTTTTTTTTAACACTAGGTACTACACATCCTAAAAAAGATGAATTATTCTAGATTGAAGTGATAAATATAGAAATATAATGCTTTCATAACTTTTTCATTTAAGAATGCATTAGTTTTACAAATCCAAGTTTATTTTTATGATTTTGAAGTAATGCTATTGGCATATTGTGAGAAAGCAGGTATCCCAGGTTTTGAGAAAGATTTTTACAATTCTTTATACAAATTAAGAAAATTATATTATATTGCTTGTAAATGATCTTTTTAAATATTAAATGAAAAATTGTAAGCTATGCATAAGAATGAAAAACTAATGAAAATGTATATAGAAATGAAAAGTAATTCTAAAAATGCTTTTTCCCCCTCTCTTTAGATGAATTGATTTCTATGGATGGACAAATGCATAAAATTATTTCTTCCTGTTGAAACAAAACATTACATTAATTCATAGCTGATGAAAAGTATTTTTTAATGGGAAAATATTACTATATCTACATTAACTCAATTTTTTTTTTTTTTTTTGAGAAAAATGTCAACTTAGAATGCAAAGGATGGATTCTACTATCAAGGCAAATGAAGTAAAATTGATTAATAGCTTGAATATTGAAGAAACTTATACTGGTGTAAATGTTCAAAATCAGCCAAACTTGGATAAGGAATATTACATATGCAATGTCTGTGGCGAGACGTTTTCGAATAAAGTGAATTTAAGCAACCATCTTCTTATTCATGAGAAAGAAAAACCTTTCGTATGTGATATCTGTGGTAAGGCATTTTCTCAGAAAGGTTACTTAAAACACCATTCAATTACTCATTCTAATGAAAGACCTTTCCCATGTGAAATCTGTAGTAAGTCATTTTCACAAAAATCTCATTTAGACGAACATGTGTGTTCTCTTCCAAAGGAAAAACCGCATTCTTGTGATGTTTGTGGTAAGAAATTTTATTGGAAAAGCAGTTTAAGTCAACATAATCGCATCCATACAAATGGAAAACCTTTTTCTTGTGATATATGTGGTAAAGAGTTTTTTAAGAAAGATTACTTAAATAAACATTTTCTGACTCATACAAATGAAAAACCTTACTCTTGTGATGTTTGCAGCAAGAAGTATTCTCGAAAATCTCAATTAAATGAACATTTTCGTGCTCATTCAAATGAGAAACCTTATTCTTGTGATATATGTTCAAAAAGATTTTCTCAAAGGCGTTATTTAAATACACATTATCGTACTCATACAAATGAAAAACCCTATTCTTGTGATGTTTGCAGCAGAGGATTTTCTTATAAATATACTCTAACGGAACATTATCAAACTCATTCAGATGAAAAATCTCATGTTTGTGATGTATGTAATAAAGCATTTTCTCGAAAGCGCTATTTAAAAGCACATAATCTTATTCATGAAAATGAAAAAAATTTCTCTTGCAATATATGTTATAAACAATTTTCCCAAAAGAATTATTTAAATAAACATGTTCGTATTCATACAAAAAAGGAATTTTAATTATAGTCAAAAATTTTCTTTGAGGCAATCTTTAATTTTTTTTTTTTTTTTTTTTTGCCTTTATGGGAAAAATAAAACTTGTTATGAGGCGATAATCTCTGACTATTTATTTCTTATAATAACCCTTCAAATGAATTAGCTTCTATTTAAATAAAATGCTTTTTATTGAAATATTTGTTGCAAAACTTTGTTTTAAAAAGTAATCGGAATACACATTACCGTATAGATATAAATAATAAAATGGTGGATGACAAATGAGTTTTGTGGTTTGTCACATGCTTGAATTATTGTCAATCTTTTATGAAAACGTATAAATAACAGATTTACCGTCTAAATTTGGTAGTACCTTAAAAAATGGGCTTAAAATATTTATAGCATTTCTCTGTATTTACATTGCAATGTGCTATAAAATTGTATGTGCAATGAAATGTAAACATTTTGACTGTATATTTTATTTTTCTACAAGTTAGTATCTAGTTTGTACATATATACATATAATCAATGCTATCAATAAATTTTTTATGCTTGAGTAATGTAATTTTTTATATTAAGAATATTTTGCCATATATTTTGAAAAAACTTTTTAAAAGAATTGTTTTTAATGTTAAAAAATTTAAGTTTTGTATAAGAAGATATCTATCTCAACTAGGTAACTTACAGTACCTTAAACATTGGAAAAATACTCTTCGATTTTTGTCTTTGTATCAGAAGTAATTGAATAATTTAATTATTTTCATTTATTTATTTGCATATATGAAAATCTGAAATATATAATCATCTGCAATTCTTCATGGAGAGATAGAATGAATTTATTTATAAAAAGATTATTGATCTTTCTTTTAAAGAAAACTTCTTTTCATCGATTCCAACGCTTTTTTTTTTCTTCTTCCTCTCCTTTTTCTATAAAAGATTATATGCTTCATTTTTAAATGTCAAGCACACTGATTTTTTTACCCTAATTAAAGTTTTGCCTTTGTAATAGTTAAGTAAACTTTTTCAATTTTCACAATTAATAAATATCTTATGAGCCAAAGAAAAACAGGAAATACAGTGAAAACAGTTTTTTTTTTTAATTTTCTGACTAACCTTAGTATAAAAATGCAACAGACTCTCATTAATTTGACACATATGGAACAACTGTTGGATTATAAAGATTGTTTGGTCTATAGAGTATCATATAGATATCACTGAATTATACATTGATACTAGCAATATATTAGAAAAGTATGTTAAAGTGTTGAGTAGAAGCACATTAAACAGATAAATCATTTACTGTAAGAGCAAAATTTATGGATTTTAATATAAAAGAGTGACTTATTACCTAGCACCTTGTCCCAACAAGAGTGCTGGACTTGTTGGATTAGTGAAAATCTACTGAAACTTTTTTTCTCATGCTTTGTAAAAAATATTTTTTTTCCTCTTTGGGAAATTTCACATCAACATAATTTGGTATGCCTTTTGTTATTTTTATTTAATTTATCCAGTTCGTGAAAACAGGTTGAAAAATGGTAAACTCTCAATTATAGATTATTTCAGGTATTCAAAATGCGTGAGGGACAAAAACTTTTTTCAAAATTTTATTTTAAAAAGATTGTTTTAACACTAGCTTTTACTCGCGATTTCATACGCATGGAAAAGCACACAACTAACCTAAAAATGATTTATTTAAAGTGCGTACCTGAAATAAAGCAAAACCGCAAATCAAGTCCGCATTTCTTTAAAATCATGTTAAGATCAAGTAAATTTTATGTATTGACCGAGATTGAGATAGGTACAACAGTATTATATACATATTGTTTAAACTTTTAATTAAAATGAAAACACAGTTCTCAACAATTATAACAAACTGCACATGCGTGAATTTTCAGCGCCAATGGGCGTAATGCGAATGTGTGTTTTCTACGCCAACGTAATACAGATTAGAAATTTTTAAATTCCTTTATTTTGTTTTATTTTAATTCGAAAGACTTCATAATGAATCCAAAAAAAAATCGATTCATTAATAATGTTTAGTTTTAAATTCATCAAACATTAAAAAAGTAAACAGAATCGTTGAAAACATATTAAGCCTAATTTTAATGTCTTACTGATTTTGAAATCTAATGTTTGAAAAGGATATAGGGTAGGAAATCTGTAAGGCTCCCTAATCTCGTACCAATGGCTGCAATTTACCAACAACTGGATCTAGTACCACTAGTTCGTTAAATAGTGCGAGAGGAGGTTCAGCACCTCACATCTCCGGTAATCGATCCCGAACGCCAAGACCAATGCATTGAAGCTATTGTTCGAGAGGAAGTGGAAAATGCTTTGACTACATTGTCACAGATAACACTACACTGGACAAAGGCCAAACAAAGACGCAAATTTTCCTATGCCACCGTCACCAGATGACCTAGACCCATAGCACAGAAACTATTAATGAAGACAGATGTCCGGACTCACTCCTGATAAAAGACCCGTCTGTTTCCATTGACCTATACCCACAGCACAGAAACTATTGAGGAAGACAGATGTCCGGACTCACCCCTGATAGAAGACCCGTCTGTTTCCATTGACCTGGACCCATAGCACAGAAACTATTAATGAAGACAGATGTCCGAACTCACCCCTGATAGAAGACTCGTCTGTTTCCATTGTGGCCGCCCCGGCCATGTCATTCGATACTGCTGAGATCGCAAAGCTATTTTTGACGCAAATTGAGTAACAGCAGAGATTTATGCCGCCTGCCGACGAATGAAGGACGCTATGCTGACGAATACAGCTGATTAGCAGTCCGAAGTTCGTCACCCCCCCTGAAGTGTAAGAAGTTTATAGTGCGAAGGTTCTTACGGCCTAAGACGATTATCTTGCTGATAGAATGAGCAGGTATCTTACTGTCTTCCAATGTGAATAAACGGCTGGAATGGGGGAATTTCGATAATCCCTTGAAATAAGAACTCCGAACGGCTACAATATATAACAGCTTGAGTAGCGCCCAAAAAGTCCCAACCAATGGTGACTGCAGTGTGACAAAACAATAAATTCAAAAATTTGAGGTCGTCCATTGATTTCGAGACGATGAGTACATTTACCCTCCGGTCTCACGTAATTTCCATCCATCCATTCCAATGTTTAAAAGAACATTGCTAGTTGTTGGAAACATAACTTTCTTCAGTAGACATTTCTCTCGATATTATAGAAAGTGAGACTCCGGGGTCCACAAGGACAGGTACAGGCTTATTGTTGAAGATTATTTCAATTTTGTTTACCGAAGTCTTTGTATGCAACCGGAGGATTTTTGTCACAAGCGGCCTCACTCCCAAGGAAGGTTGCAAAGCCTAGTTTTCCTCATTTCTGCGGTTTTGAGATTGGATGGATATCCTATATGGCGACATGGATTTATAGCAATGTGTCGGCAATCGTCCTCGTGATAGGATGGGCGACAAACTTCGGGTTGCTAGTCAACTGTATTCGTCAGCATAGCGTCCCTCATTCGTCGGCGGACGGCATAAATCTCTGATGTTACTCGATTTGCGTCAAAAATAGATTTGCGATCTTAGCAGTATCGAACGACATGGCCGGGGCGGCTACAATGGAAACAGACGGGTCTTCTATCAGGGGTGAGTCCGGACATCTGTCTTCATCAATAGTTTCTGTGCTATGGGTCCAGGTCAATGGAAACAGACGGGTCTTCTATCAGGGGTGAGTCCGGACATCTGTCTTCCTCAATAGTTTCTGTGCTGTGGGTATAGGTCAATGGAAACAGACGGGTCTTCTATCAGGAGTGAGTCCGGACATCTGTCTTCATCAATAGTTTCTGTACTATGGGTGTAGGTCATCTGGTAATGGTGGCATAGGAAAATTTGCTTCTTTGTTTGGCCTTTGTCCAGTGTAGTGTTATCTGTGACAATGTAGTCAAAGCATTTTCCACTTCCTCTTGAACAGTAGCTTCAATGCATTGGTCTTGGCGTTCGGGATCGACTACCGGAGATGTGAGGTGCTGGACCTCCTCTCGCACTATTTGATGAACTAGTGGTACCAGATCCAGTTGTTAGTAAATTGCAGCCATTGGTACGACATTAGGAAGCCTTACAGGTTTCCTACCCCATATCCTCTTTTGATGCACCTCTTCGATTTTGCTGCGGTATTTAATAGTCTCCAACAGTGGTTATTTCTTGCGTCAATAGTGCCTGGTTAACATCCTCGGCGACTTCGTTCATCAGATGAGACTTTTTCTCTTCTTATGACATATCTGGTTTGACTTGATGGTATAATCCCAACACGCTTTGGACGTACGACTACGTGCTTTTGCCAGATTTTTGAGCCGAATATTTTAGCTCATTTTCTGTCTTCCTTACATAGTACTGTGTTACCACAAATGCCTTTTAACTTTAATTTGAAAACATCACCTGAAGTCAATTTATCTTCATTATTTCCGAACCATTGCTTCGCTGTGTCTTCTAAGAATATGAATCTCATTTGTTGAATTCCGATACTTTGTCATATTCCTTAAGTCATTTGCTGAAGTCTCCTCCTACGTTTCCTTTAAATAAAAATGGATTCCTGCATTGTGGATGTGTTGGTGTCAGGATTACAGGTTTAGTTTCCACTTCCATAGGCATTTCCCTGGGCTTTCTGGGTGGTGGATTATTTAGTCTGAATTCTGGGTCAATGTCTTTAAGGCGACTGAATCTTCTTAAATTCGTTTCCACGCTGATTGGAATCCTACCCTGCGCCTCTACCGAAAAATGTCACGTTCATGTTTAGCGTGGAACTTTTGTGTAGAGACACGCGAGAAATAAAGCTAAACCAGTTTATTAGCTCGACTCAATGAGTGAAGTAGAGACGCAGTCTTTAAACAGCTTTGAATACAGGGATGGAGAGATTTTCGTCTTTTATAACAGGGAGGAACTTTCTGGAGACAAAAAGAAAAGTCCAGAGTACTTATTTGGTAAACTAAAAAACGATTAAGAATCTTCTGAACATGAAATAAAGCAGAACATAAATTCAGGTTAAAAAATGTATTTGCATGCATTTTAAATTTCATTGATGCTGGTAGGATTCGAACTCACTATCTCTTGATTACGAGAGCATTGTGATGACCATTCGGCTACGGAGAGTCGATTGCGTAGTATCAATGCGGCGATATTGTAACAAAAATTCTGTCGAGAACAGTGCGAAGATGCAGATAAAATACACCCTTTATTTTCTAAGAAAAGTATTAAATACACTCAACACAAACTACAAATACACAGCGAAACTCCCGTTAGAACTCACGCCAAGAAGAAAAGACCTTTTCTCAAGCCAAGCCAAATATTTCAAGCTCTTTCTCTGAACTGACTGCTCCTCCCACGCCGCGCGTTATATGGCGTCTGTCTAAAGTGGGCGGGGCAAACGAAGAAACCTCCTTCTCTAGAAATCTAGAAATTTCTCCAACGCTCCCTATGGACAAATCTTTATTTTTCAGCTTCCATTGCACATTTTAGCATGTAGCAAAAACCGTTAGCAACCTCATTTGGTACATCGGTCAAATATGGCGATCTTCCTTTGGTAATCCCTTTTGAACATTCTTTTCTCGCTAATGTGCGATAACATTACGAATAATTTTTATACAATAAAATTATTTATTATTATTATTAATTTACATCTAATTTATTCAAAATTAATAACAATATTAAAGAGAATTTTTTTTCTGTTGTTGAAAACTTTTACTCATGCATGCAACTATATTCTGTGGAAATTTATTACTTCTTTTTAAAAAAGTAATGTCCGGTGTGTGTGTGTGTGTGTGTGTGTGTGTGTGTGTGTGTGTGTGTGTG
>JAOUZG010021824.1:143042-157939 GCA_026289955.1 Argiope argentata
TGTGTGTGTGTGTGTGTGTGTGTGTGTGTGTGTGTGTGTGTGTGTGTTTAAGAATAACCAAAACTGGTTTGATTTTATGGTATCGAAAAAATAGTATTGTTAAAATATTTTATAACCATTAATGAATTAAAATCTTTATTATTTACTCTGCCGTTATCATATCACATTTCTTCATTGTAAAATGTCGCGAATACTAAGTTCCCTTCTTGTAATCTCCAGAAAAATAAGTTTTTTTACTAAATTTTTAAAAAAAATCATTGATAGTCTTATTCTACTACACTATTCTGCAAGTGTACCCTAGAAGAGCTTGGATTTTTAACTTTTTTACAATTTTTCTATGGGTTAAATTTCCAATTGCATTATCATTAAGTGAATGCATATATTCTTTTGTGTTCATAAAATTAAAGAAGAAAATAATTTGATTTTACAATTAAACAATAACTAAGTAAGACTTATAAGATGTACAACTGCATTAAAATTCAAATTATAACAGATGGTATTATACAATAAGCGACAAGTTTAATAATTAATATCATTGCCTGGAATAAAATTTTAAATCAGATAAAAAAAAAATCCCAATTGTCCATCCAAATGTCATTTAAGCACATTTTCAGAATACTTTATGAACTTTATTTTTTGCATAAAATCGCACAGTCTCCAGCGACTTTGTATTTTAACTTCATTTATTTTTTTAACATTAAGTCAGCTAAATTATATTTTGAGAACATTTTGAATTGAAATTTACGATAATCACAATCAAAATTAATGAATCAAATATATTCCCCAGCAGTTTAAAAAAGAGATTCTTAAAAATTTTCAATTTCAAATTTAGTAAATTATAAAATAAAATTACTCTCATTACAGTTGTCTTTTTCTATTTAAAACTACAGCCTTTGAAGATGCAATAAGCCGAAAACAAAATAAAACTGCAAATATCTGAAAGAGTCATATAGAAAAAAAATTTCAAATCTCCGCATGTGTTAGGTAACTGCTTATTTAAAAGAAACATTGATCCTCTTTTTCAGGTAATTTTTCCCAGAAATGGAGTCATAAAAGGAGGTAAAATAAGGAGGGCGAATGAAGTACGGACCTCTCAGGCTCGAAACATATTCTAATTTTTAGTAAACCCTTTACCCTCGCAGCAATTTTAATCAATAGAAATTTTGAACATTGCCTTGTTTCATATTTAATACACTTTGAAAAACAGATGGAAAAGTATCTGAATGAAATTTCATTTTAAATTATACTTTATTGACAGAATTGCCAATAGTTAAAATTTAGTTATCTATAATAGTTAGGACTTTTGACCCAACAAAATCGATTACTTTCCCTTTTTTTAGAGTAGCAATGTCCATTATTATTAATTTCGCATTGAGAAGATATTAGTAAACTTCAGGCAAATTTTTTCTCCCTTCTCTCTTATTTAGAAACGCAATTATCAATAAAAAATATTCAGCAAATTTCATATTTGGCTCTGTAATTATGCTCGAGATATAATTTTTTTAATCGATAGACATTGTCTAATTTTAAACCATTACATTATAAACTTTATTTTCATTATAAAATATTTTTAAGACATTTTTATCGGCTATTAGTTTAGAATATAACATTTCAAGCCATTCCATTTGCACGAAATGTTATTTTTTTTTAATTCCTAAAAGTATAGAGTTTTTGAGAGGCACAAATGCGCATTTATCTATATCCTTTCTACACGATACCGATTTTTTTAAACGTTTTCAATGAAACACGGCAAAAAATGTTACTATAGATATTTCTTAAAAATGCAAAATTTATTTGAATGTATAAGAATGTTAATTTGAAGGTATTTTAATTTTGGTAAACAATATTTCATAATTGAGGAAATTTATAGTTTTAAAAATAGTTTCTATTCATTTCTTTTATTAAAACTTTCTCTGAAATGATTAAAAATAATATGCTGACAATAGAATATTGAGGATGCATGACTGATAATCGAAAGGCTGGTTGCATTCAGCAATTTATCATCCTTTATTTTCAGAAATTTCCATTCGAATTTTTTAATCTGTTCGCAAACAATGTCGTGTCTAACACGCGCATCGAATTATTGAATTTTCAGTTTTATTCCTGCAACTAAATGAACAGAATTAAGCATTTAAAAATGTAAAAATCACCTAGAAATGCTTCAACATCTCAAATGTTCGTTATATTATTTTAAGAATCAACATAACAATATATAAGGTAGTATGCGTCATATAATCAAACTAACAATTTAAGTAAAACAAATTCGCACTTCAAGGGGTTAAAATCTGTAGTTTAGATTGAACGAGACTCAGTATGCATTACTGATATTTTCTTGAAATGAGGTTGTTGCAAATTTATGAGATTATATTTTTGAGTCTAATGAATCAGTTCTCTTTTATATACCCTTAAAACACCTTGAAGAAGAAAGGGAAAAAAGCAAAAGAAATATTATTTTAATTGTTAATTTATTTAAGTTCCTTCCAATTAAAAATATTTTAAAGAAAATCAATTTAAAGCAAAAAGAGTAAATATATTTTTTAAATGTGAACATTATAAATTATTTCCCGATAAATTCCGAAATCCACGAAATTTTAACAAACGAAGCATTTTTTTTCTCCATCACATTGCCAACCACAATATTGATGATATCTAAACAAATTTATTGATATATGCGTGATGCAAGCCTTTACATTCTCTGTTATAAAATTTTCTTTTCTGACTTTAAAAACTGGAAAATTCTTCAGAATAGCAGAATTCTCATGCTAACCAGAAACAGAAAATTTAGTTATGCTCACTTCAAATCGTTTCAATCGTGGAAACTTAGTAATTATGGGGTTTATATCCAGTTAAAAATGGATATAAATCCATATGAAGTTTATTTGAAGCATTGAATATTGGTAGAAACTTGTTTAAAAACACAAATAGATATTTTTCTGTGAAGATAAATGCGGAAGAAATCTAGTTTTCGTACAATGAAACAAGTCGCGCATAGCTTCCACGGGGGAGAGTAGATTCTTTGTGAAATAGGAAGCTCTCTTCATGTGATCAAAGGTACTGCCCTCCACCACTACTATTTGTGGGAGGTCTCTTCCTTGAAAGAGCATCAGTGGGTAAGGGACTTTCCAAATGCATGACTAGTATTCGTTTCGGAAGGGGGTAGAAGAGGCGAATGAGACTAACAAGAGAGTATGCCGTGAGATATTTGAAAGATTTAGAACTGAATTCACCCCTAGTATTCGAGACTGTACTTGTGTCAGGTGCAAGAGAGTGATTGAACTTGAACAAACGATGTTCCAGTTAGACGCCTAGATTCGAGATGATCATCTAAGACAACATAAGCCTAAATCCACTGATCGCTGACAAATATAGAGAGTCCCTCCAAAGTCATCTGCAAAGCATTGAGAGATTCCAGGGTCATCTCACTTCTGCTATTTCTTATGAATGCCTAAATAATCAGGACTCGAACTTTCAAATTTCCCCAAAGAGAAAATCTGCTAAGATTAAAGAACCTTCCCGAAATAGTGCTCCTGTAAGCTTAAAAAAAGATTTGACTCACTTAACGTAGAATAGTTAGATCCCCCTCAGACTAAAAAAGCTGAAAAGCCCCCAAAATTCTCCCCATTATGCTCGAGTACGTAAGGAACTATTCTAAAATTTTAGAAGTTATCAATAAGAAATTTGAGGTTAAAAATAATATTTTAACTAATGGATTTGTTAAAATTTTTCCTTGATCTATTGAAAATCACAAAGAAATCAAAAAATTCTGCGAGGACAGCAACCTAGAATTCGATATTATCCCCAAAATCTGTAAGGCCGGTCAAAATTGTTATCAAGAGCCTACCCATTGATTACGAAGTGGATGAGATTAAAAAAGATCTTAATGAGCGTGGGTTCAGTGTTAATAAAATCCGTAGATTAACCCAATATAACATTAGAAGACCACTGCCCATATCCTTAGTAGAACTTCATAAAAATGAAATAGTATATGAAATTTTCAACATTAAAGATATAGGATACTTTAAAGTTACCATTGAGAGTTACAGGGGGTGGAATTTCGTCTCTCAACGTTTTAATTGTAACTTGTTTGGCTATGTTGCCAGTAACTGCTCTATGCAGCCAAGATGCCTGTAGTGTGGGGAAACCCATTAGACTAGAAACTGTAGCACCAAGGGAACATCGATACACCCAAATGCATTTATTGTGGTGAGTTTGGGCATACTGCCACGTACAGAGGGTACCCCAAATTCCCCAGAATTAGTACTCCTTAACAAAATAGGATTAACTACTTTAGTACTAACTTTAGAAGACAAAATTTTTCGTTTGCTAATGCAATTAAAAATAATCTTCCGCAACATAATAATACAACCCTAGTAGAGCCATCTCAAACTAATTTGCCTCCCAATAATGAAATCAAGGATATGATCGAAGCCATCCAAGAGATTAGACAAATTTTTCTTATGTTCCGAAACCTTATAGAAGCTACAAAGCAAATGAAAGCTAACACCGACCCCACAGCAAAAGTCCTCATTTTATTTAACGCTATCCGTAAACCAGTTAGTCCCTAAACTAAACTCGCCATGTCTTATGTACCCATTACTAGCAACCAATAGCAAAGTAGTTCCATCTCTCTCGCCACGCCTACTCTCTCTGGGAATTCCCATGGTATTCCATATAAAGCAGCGCTCTCATCAACATCTCCCAAGCCTTACGAAACGTCTGCGCACTGAGATATCGGACAGCAATCAGCAATGCTCCTGTAAATCTTGCTCTCGAATTCCACAACTTAAGAATGAAATTTTGGTCACTCAGCGCGAAGTTGATGCGTTAAGAGTTGCCGGACCATTACTACGTACATTGGGCGACCAAGAAGCGAGTAATTTGAGTGCCACTCAACTAACTAAAGTTGAAAAGAAACTGGTGGAATTGAGAGGTGAGTTGAAATCTTTAACTGTTATTGGCTGCGAGGTTAAAAATCGCGTAGAGGAATTTCAACATTCCCCAAGAAGGAAAACAGCAACTCCCTTAACTGCTACCCAGAACCCCAGCGAGATACAACTTAATAATAGATTTAATGCACTTAAAGAGATAGATCTGGATCCAACAGAGGGAAGGCCAACAAATACTAACGCAGAGGCAAAAATTCCTAAGATTCCCCCCCCATAATGCTCAAGTATGTCAAAAATTATAGTGTAATACTAAAAGCTATTAAAGAAAAATTCGGTGTTAAGGGAAATAAACTAACAAATGGATTCATCAAAATATTCCCAGACAGCGTAGAAAATCAAAGAGAAATTAGAAAATTTTGCGAAGAGAATAACTTGGAATTTTATATTATTCCCCCCCCAAGTCGATCAGACAAGGTTAAGATAGTCATAAAGGGCTTGCACATAGATACCGAAACCGAGGAGATTAAAAATGAGCTAAATGAACTAGGCTTCTCTATTAATAAGATAATGAGAATGACTCAATTTAAGACAAGGAAACCACTTCCCCTTTATCTAGTTGAGCTTAATAAAAACGAAATCGTTGACGAAATCTTCAACCTTAAAGAATTAGGCTATCTTAAAATTAATGTTGAAAGCTACCGTGGACGGAATTCCGTCTTGCAGTGTTTCAACTGTAATCTTTTTGGGCATACTGCTAATAACTGCTGCATGCAACCACGGTGTTTTAAGTGTGGAAATCCTCATCAAACGAGAAATTGCAATATTAGCGAAAAAATATCAGAACCCAAATGTATAAACTGCGAGCAACTGGGGCACACAGCAGCGTATAGAGGCTGCCCCAAGTTTCCCAAATTAAACTCCCCCCGCAAAATAGAGCAAGTTTCTTCAACTCAAACATGCGAAACCTAACTTTTCCTACGCTAATTCCCTTAAAACAAACCTCCCCCAACAAGATTTCATCCCCCGGAATGACAAGGTACAAGATAATATTCCCTCTTCCGACGAATTGAAAGACATGATTGAAGCAATTAATGAGATCAGAAATCTATTCCAGCTGTTTCCCAACCTAATTAAAGCTGCAAAAGAAATGAAAAATAGCAATGATTCTTTTGCTAAGTTCTTAATCCTATTTAACTCTATTTGTAAACCAGCTTGTCCTTAAAATGAAGCTCGAACGGTAGTTGTGGGGTTGACGAGGCGCCTAGCCCCGCCAGGGGCTTATCCTCGAAGCTGGTAGTTGGACAGTGGCCTTGCTGTGATGAAGTGTCTTGATCCTCTGCGATGAGCACTGGCAGTGGAGGAAATTTGGATGGAACAGTAGACTTTATAACCTCGGTTCTGAAGGGATGGAGTGAGGTGGCGTGTATCAGGGCTGCATGTGATTGGCTAAGAAGGGGTAGGGGTGTGGAGGTATTGCTCTGAGCAGTGGGAAGACTAAGTTTTTTAAGGATGATGTGAAAAAAGTTAAAAAGAATTGCTACTAATTAATTACAAATTAAGGATTAGAATTAAGGTTAAGCAGAATGTTTCTGGGTCTTCTAAGTTTATTATTTGGGAGGTATTTTGGGATTTTAGCAATTGCTTCATTATCTATGGAATTTAGGTCGTCGAAGAATTTTTTCGCTAGCTTTTGTATAAATTTTTTGAGAGGCGAATAATTAAGGGATTTATACATGTTTGTATTAGGCATATACCAGTTCATATTGCATATGTTTCTTATGAGAACATTCTGTAGCAATTCAACAGCTTTAAGATTACATTTAGGAGCATACCCCCCACACCGGGCAGGCATACGTAATTACTGAACGTAAATAGGCAGTGTAAATAAGTATTTTATATTCTCTAGGCATTTTGGAGTTTCGACAAATTAAGGGAAAGAATTTACGAGTTAGGTCTCGAAACTTTTTAGTTAGGTAATTAAAGTGGGGTTTCCATGTTAGTTTTTTGTCTAAAATGACTCCTAAATACTTACATTCCTTAGACCACGGAATTATCTGATTTCTTAATTTGAGAGGGGGGAATTTTTTATGAAAGTTAAATCTAGCAAAATATATGGCCTCAGTCTTGGTGGCATTAATTTCAATTTTCCATTTAATGAATCAGTCTTCAAGTGATTTGAGGTGGCGGTTTAGTGCTATGGTAGTATAATTCGGATTTTTGTTGCACGCTAATATTGCAGTATCATCAGCATACATACAAAGTAACGTATTAAATTGATTCGGGATATCGTTAATAAATATAGAGAAGAGAACTGGCCCCATCTTAGATCCTTGCGGGACACCTGCTTGAATGGGTTTAATCTCAGAGAAAACATTGCTGAGCTTAATCCTGAAGGATCTATTGCTGAGGTAGGATGTAATAATTTTGATTAGGTGTTGGGGAATTTTATATAAAATGAGTTTGTGAATAAGGCCTTTGATCCAAACTCTGTCGAAAGCTTTCTGGATATCTAAGAAAACTGCTGCGGTAGATTGTTTATTCTCTAATCCTTCCTCTATAAATTCAACTACTCTAAGTAGCTGGTGAGTTGTAGATAAATTTTTTCGGAAGCCGAATTTCTCGGGTGTGAGAATATTATTATTATCGAGGTAGTTATTGAGCCTATCCAAAATTATGTGTTCGGCTATTTTGCTTAACGTCGGGAGAAGAGAGATGGGGCGGTAGCTGTTAGGTAACGTCGGATCCTTACCCGGTTTTAAAATGGGGATAACAGCTGCGGTTTTCCATTTACTGGGGAAGTAACCAAGTTTTAGCATATTATTAATAATTTGGGTCAGAAAAAGAATGAAGTTATCAGGTAGGTTTTTGATCATTAAATTACTAATTCCGTCGATTCCAGGGGCTTTTTTCTCATCAAGTTTGAGATTATAATTTTTAATTTCCTCGACAGTGGGGAGGGGTGAGAATTCAATAAAGTTTTGGGGAAGTGATTCCAGAAAGCTATCGACTGTATTATCCACAATTTGTTCTGTCTCTGCGTGAGTTATTTCATTAAGCTTAAATTGGTTCTCAAGGCTAACAGCCAGGCAGTTTACTTTATCATTATCATCTACTGCAATATTAGACTGGCCTTTAAGGGGCGGAATTTTTTGTTTCTTAGTTTTATAGGTTTTAACTAGTCTCCAGAATGAACCGTCCTCAGTTTTAGCGTTTGATATTTGTTTGACGATTTCATTGTTTTGTAATTCTCTTCTCAGTTTTTCAATATCCTTATTGAGTCTATTCATAAATCTCTTGAAGACTGGGTCTCTAGTTTTTTGAAAATTCCTCCTGGCGAAATTTCGATCACGGATAAGGGATCTTAGTTTAGGGTCTATGTGCTTCTGCAAATTTAAAATTGGAGTTTCTGCAAGTTTTTTAGCTTTATTGACCTGCTCTTCGAAGTGGATGACTAGATTTTCAAGTTCAGTGGAGTTTGAGATTTCGTCGAAATTCGGGGTTTCTGATTTGTCGAGCGTGAGTTTGAAATTTTTCCAGCTGGTACTATAAGTAGCGGAGGATTTTGGCAGAGAGTAGTTGAGGAAAAAATTTAGAAGAACTGGGTTGTGGTCCGAGCTAAGCTCCGGTACCGAGGAAATTTCATAGGGGTATTGGAATTCTCTGACTATGGTTAGATCAAGAGTGTTTGCTGAATTAAAACCAAATCTAGTAGGGGTGGAGGGAGCAATAATATCTATACCGGCCTGTTCGGCGAAATGGTGTAGAGATTTACCCTTGGGACAATTTTTCTTACAACCCCAACTGACGTGGTGTGTGTTGAAATCACCGCAAAAAATCGGGTTAGGCCCTAGTTTCATTAAGAGTTCGATATCCAAGATAAAATTAAAATTGTCAGCACTACGAGATATATAGGTGGAAATTAGAGTTAATGGTTCGTTATCATTTAGGTTAAGCTGCACCACTGTCGCTTCTACACTTTGTAGTAATGGGGGGTGACCTCTTTGTGAGGTAATCCGTTTTTAATAAAGATGGCAGTTCC
Source organism: Argiope argentata (assembly GCA_026289955.1). Classification (NCBI taxonomy): domain Eukaryota; kingdom Metazoa; phylum Arthropoda; class Arachnida; order Araneae; family Araneidae; genus Argiope; species Argiope argentata. Next base: position 151,968 of record JAOUZG010021824.1, read on the forward strand.
ACCACCTGCCTGATAAAATCTATAATTATAATAAGAGTAATAGTTCGCCAGGAAGACTTTTCTATGTGGTCTAAGGTGGGTTTCTTGCAATAGAATTACTTCGGAGTTATACTTATTTACAAAGTTACGGAAGTCATGAATTTTATTGTTAATGCCATTTGCGTTCCAGTAAATAAAACGTAGGCTATTGCGCTTGAATTTTACCTAACACTAAATGATTCTTGACCGTCAAAAGCAGCAAGGATAACTGAAAATTTTTCTATGGGGCTGGTAGCGTGTTTAAGCTCTCTTATTGCTTTGAAAAAATTTGGTAATTGTGACAAGAAATAATGAATCTCTCTCATGGTTTCAGTGACTGTTTGTAGGTCAGGAGCGTCGTTTTGTTTACTTTTAGAGCGCTCATGGGGCGCCATCTCTTGGCTAACTCGGTGTGCGCGTGGCGCGATCTCTTGTCGGAAAGTGCTGTTTAAAAGCTAGCGTAACTAATATTTTCTCTGACGGCTGACTGATTTTTATGGAAATAATTTTGTCTATTTATTTGCGCATTAGGTGGTTTTGGGAAAGCTTTGCATCCCCGGTAGGAGGCAATATGACCTGTCTTATTGCAGTTTATACATGTAGGTACAGGAATTGGTTCAGTGGTTGTACAATCTCTGGTCTCGTGTTGTGCTCCGCACTTTAAGCATCTTGGCCTCATGTTGCAGCTCTTGGCTGAGTGATGAAAAGGATTGCAACGGTAGCATTGAGCTACAACACCTCTATCTCTGTATTGCTCTATTGTAACGCTCAGGTAGTTGATATGTTTAATTTCAAAGACTTTGTCGGCTACATCACCTCTAGTTAACTCGACCAGGTATAATGGGAGAAGATTTTTAGTACGGTTTTGAGTCATCTGACTGACTTTTACAATCGGTAGATTATATTTCTCCAAGGCTTCTTGCACCTTTTGGGGGCCGAAATCATAAGGTAGTCCCCTAACAACTACTTTAAGTGGTCTCAAGTTTCTGGGTGTTATAATGTAATAATCGTAGCCTCTTTCTCTGCATCGATTTTGTAATGCCTGATGTTGCTCTATGGAACTTGGGAAAATTTTAACGAAGTTTTTATTTAGTTTGTTAGTAGTTGGACCGCATGTTTTATTCAGATTCTGCAACATTTCATCAAATTGTTGAGTATAGCTGAGCATAATTGGTGGGATTTTATTAATTGGCTCGTTAACTACTGCGGGGGTGGTTTCCTTTACATCAATATTTAAAGCACTAAATCTGTTTTGTAAATGTAGGTTATCACTAGCCATTTGAGGGGGTCGAGTTCTAGTTTTCCTCTTAGGAGAGACAGCTTGAAATTGATTTTCATTAAGATTAGAGTTAGAAGGGGGGAAGACATATTGCAGCCCTGACAAGTTTCAAATGCATTAAACTCACCCCTGCAGTCTTCAAGTTGTTTGGACATCTGGCTTCTTTTTGCCTCTGCAGCATTGTAGTCGCTCTCGTCAAAGGGGATGAAGTCCCATCATAAAGTTGACGTGAGCATCAAGGTTTCCTTTCAGTATATCAACTTGGATTCGCATGTTGTGTTTAGTGATGCATTTTTGGCATTGTGTGGACTTCGATTTTGTCTGAGGATCTGTCGCCTCATTATCTATTGACATCTCATTACTAGTTTCATTTACTTCCCCGCATCTCCTTCTCGCTAACTCCGTAGCCCCTTCCATCAGTGGCCCTGAAAAGGGCGAGTCGGAACCACGGGTAGCCCCACTATCTACTGAATTCAGATTGATGTTTGCGTAATCGAGCTGGAAAGCATACAACCTCCCAGTCCAAAACCCAATCACTTGTGTCAATGAACTCGAATGTCCTTAAAATGAAGCACGAAATTTCTCACCAAGCATTATATAGTATCCGTAGCCAGCCAATAGCATCCCTTCCTCTCACCCTTCACGGGATTCCCAGGTCTCCTTGCAGTCCATGGCAGTTCGTCACTAGCAGCGCTAACGTCAACTTCCACCATGCCAGAGGATAAGCCCCTGCCGGGGCTAGGTGCCTCTATAAATGAACTCTTAAACATCTCCCAAGCACGAGGATAAGCCCCTGACGGGGCTAGGTGCCTCGTTAAATGGACTCGTAGTGACTTTCCAAATGCATGACTGAAATCTGCTTCGAGAACGTCCATTGGACAGATCGTTTCGATTGTTACTTTCTATCGTGATCCAAGACCTGAAATCGAAATGTCAACCAGTAAAAACGTGTCAGTGATTTGAATCACACCCCTTTTTGAAAAGTATTGATCACTGATATTTGTGAATTTTTGATATTATTTATTTCATAATCGTTTCTAAAATATTCATCATCCCTAGGTTCAAGCATGAAATTAACAAGTTCCACACATTCATTCACGGACGAGAATAGCCAGGTCCGCACTGTTGTTCGTGAATAAACAAATTCAGAAAGTGGCGACCTGAATCCGTTCGTTCAATTAGATGAACCGACTTTCACCAAAGACCCACCTCTAGTGCAAAGCCAGTTACTAGATACAATAGAGATGCCGCTTAAATGGCAGGAAAGCTTCAGATTTCAAATTCGGATATTCGATTGCTTACTGTGTGAACGGATTCTTCCCTGACGCCACATGTAAACAATAGATGTCTTCTGGTGAAATATTGATATTACAATACTTTTAAGAGAGTATTGTAAACGAACTTCCTATTTAATCAGTGAAAGCCACAATCGCCTGAAAAATGAGTAAATAATCTTATGCTGTTTGTTTTTTTCTGTTATCGTAGGGGTTTTTTTTGTGTGATTCGCTGCATTTTGTATCCATAACTCTTTATTTTAATTTTTTTTGTGCATTAAAGTAGATACCAAACTTAGATTTAACTGAACAGTAATGCTTACAGAGGAGTAGTTAACTTGCTTTCCGTAGTTTATACAGGCTTTATTTTATTATATACAGATATAAATTGAATAGTTATGATATACCAGAGAAAGCAAATTGGAATGGATGGGAGCTGCGGTTGTGATGCTTTTGATGTTTCTGCATGCATCCCATATTGTTTTTGTAGAGATATAGAAATACAGTGCAGGTTCAAAGTGACATTTTTTTTTTTTGAAATTATGAATGATGTTATAACTTTTGATGAAGCACGTTTTTAGGGTTATATGTTAGGGCACATATTCAGGGAAATAAGTAATGTGTTTTTAGATGATTTTTTAAATTTTCCAGTTAATTATTGCATAAAAAATGCCAATATAAATATGTATAATAATATTGCTATCCTTACCTATAATACAGAAGGAGTATTTGTTTTGATGATTTACCAGCCATACCATGTAATTTACTGCTACCAATTTGGCACATATATATTAAAATATGCACCTGAAAATATTTTTTGAAAGTTCTAATTAGATTTTTTACATTAAAATTGAAGTAGAATTCTTGTTTTTTCCATGACCATTTAAATGAATTTTACACTATTTCAAAATTAAAGAAAGTGTTCCTTTTAATGATATCAATTTAATAGGCAAGCTTAATTTCCAACATTAGATTACATTGTTTTCTTGCAATTCAAACTGTTATCTTTGTTTCATCGAATATTGAATCATACAATATTCTGCCTTTGTTAAAAGTTAAAGACAAAGGATTCTATATAATATCTATGCAGCTTTTAAGTTATATACATATATATAAAAGTAAAGCTTCAGTATCAAGGAATTTCAAAGATAGATTAACCAAATATTTAATTTTTTAAAATAGTATTACGATTTTATTTAATTAATCTCTATGAGAGCAATTCATTTATAAATAAACAAAGATTAAGATGATAAAAAATAACATAGCTTTATTGTCAAACAGTTTGTTGGCATCATGCTCGTGAAGTTATATCTAAACAGTTTTGTGAAAATCAAATATAAGAAGTTGAACTCTAATTTTTTCCATGATTAAAAAATGAATTTAACACAAATTCAAGATTAAAGAAAGTGTTCCTTTTAATATCAATTTAATAGGCAAGCTTAATTTACATTAGATTACATTGTTTCCTTGCAATTCAAACTGTTATCTTTGTTTAATTGAATATTGAATCATATGATTTTCTGCCTTTGTTGAAAGTTAAAGACAAAGGATTCTGTATAAAATCTATGCAGATTTTAAGCTATACATATAGATATAAACAAAAGTGAAGCTACAATATCTTGTAATTTCAAAGATAGATTTACCAAATATTCAATTTTTTAATAGTATTGTGATTTTATTAATGTCTATGAGAGCGATTAATTTATACAATAAACAGAGCTTAAGATGATAAAAAATAACACAACTTTATTGTCAGACAGTTTGTTTGCACCATGGTCATGAAGTTATATTTAAGCAGTTTATTGGAAATCATATATAAAGAATTACCATGAGCTAAGTTAGTTACCTGGGATAACTAGTGTGTGTGTGTATATATGTATAATAGTATTTTAAAATCTAATTTAAATCCTAATTAATTTTCAAATTATGTAATAATGTGTTTGCAGATTCCATTCCCTATATATTCAAATTCCATTTGAAAAATATGTGAAATAGGATTCTCTTTTATAAATGACAAAAATCTGTATTTAAAAGGATTTATTAAAACATTGCAATAGATTTTTAATATCCTAGCTAAGTTAACCCATGATTTAAACTGTGTTTAAACAAACTCTGCTTCTTTAATGCCAGGTCATTAAATATGTTCAGTATACACTTTTTTTCTTACTAGGGCACACATCAATTCTGAATACAGTTCTTTCCAAATCTTCGGTAGTATTTCCCTGTCATTTTACATAAGTAGCAGCCATTATGTTTACTTTCAAGTATGGGATGGTCATTGGATATGAAAAGATTACTTCAAAAATAAGCAACCATATCAGGATATTTATCAATCAACTTAGAGATCTGTAATACATGTAATCATTATATCCAGATCACATTTGGTGTGATTTATTTTTTAATTAGTTACATGAATATGCCTTTATATTTAATGGCCATTTTTTTTATATTTTTTTGGAAGCTTTTTCCACTACTGCTATCAAAAAATTATCAGAGAAATTATGTTGTAGCTTTGGCAGTAATTACACTGCTAAATGGATTTATGCTGTACAACAAACAGATACATTCTCTAATCCTTACATTCCAAATCTGAATATACTACATCTTGTGGCATGCATATTTGAAATCAATGTAACTATTATTATTGTGTAGGTAGATTAAAAATTTAATTCATTTGGACTTGTCTTGGATATCAGTACTTTCTTAATCTGAGTATATTTTAGATAGGCATTGCAAGCAATTTTTTTAAAATTTTATAGACTTTATGTTTCCATTTTTATTTGGTATTTTTAGTACAAGTGTTTCTTAAAAGTGGATGCTAAATGAAATAAAATAAGTGTGATTGGTCTCTTATAAATAAGAAAATTGCTTTTCATTTCACTTATAAAAATATCATGATTATAATTTAGATAGATTTCTGAATGAGTTGCTTGATCCAAGCTAATTTTGAATTATATAATTTCTTTATTAGATGGAATTAGGGTATCTTTTTTATTTGAATGAAGAAGAAAAAGCTGTTAATGATAGAATGTGTATGGAGATAAAAAATGATGCTGAAAATATTAATTTCTTTTTCAGGCAAATTGACTTCTGCTTGTGGCTATTAGTGAATGAAGGTTAGTTTTTTTTAATTTTATTTTCTTGGAAATCCAGCAAGATTATTGCTAAGAAATAGTTGACATATTTGAAATTTAACTGCCATTAAGTAGATAAAAGGTGGATTCCCGCCTTTCCTGAAAATCAAGCAAGACTATAATTGTGATATAACTGACATATTTGAAGTTAAACTGACCATAAGCAGATGAAAAGTTTTTTCTTTGGAGATCACGCAAGATTATAACTGAGATATAACTCATATATTTGAAATTTAAATGTGAAAATATTTCAATCTCATTTATTTA
>JAOUZG010021824.1:176417-210826 GCA_026289955.1 Argiope argentata
TCATTTCAAAGAAACGACGAACAAAAAGCAATTGACAATCAGTAGTAGCAAAATATTTTTGCATTCTTTTTTTTAATTTTTAAAACAATAAGACATGTTTTGAATTGTTACTTTTACTTATGTGAAAAAGATATTTTGTGCAAATCAAAGAATTCGTCTTCGTGATTGTAATTTATCTCCGCATTTTAATGAATCATGCGAAATAAAAACGCACCTGCTTTCAACGAAGCATACGTAATATTAAAGCTATACTGGTAAAAGCAGGTCAGCTATTTGAAAACGCATCTTTCAAACAAGCATACGTAATAATTAACAATGGAAAATTTGTAAAAGCATATAAACACATTTTTTACCCGCATATTTCGGAGACATCAAAACTTCCTAACCGAAGCAATATCATGTTCTCACATGAGAACAAATAAATCAGCTTTCATTCCAAATTAAACATATAAAAATGTCATTCTCGGCACGTGTCTGCGTAAAATGAAACAAATATGAAGATGATATTTGTGGAAAATAAATGGATGAAAACGTTTTCTATAATATTTTACTATACATATATTACTAATCCAATTAAACAGTTTTATTTAAAGCAAATATGGCTTAACATCTAAAAGTCATCATCTGTAATAGGAGTCCAGCACATAATTTCTTAATTTTTTTTTGGGGGGGGGAGGGAAATAAATCTCTTACCAAATGGTCTAAGTGAAATATATAATTAGTTTATTGAGGGGAAAAATGCTGATGAATTACGACTTTTAAATTTTTACATATATCATCAGCTTTGTGAATCATGTTTAACAAAATATTCTAGAGACAATAAGTCCTTAAAATAAAAAAGTGGTACTCCAATGAACTAAATCAATCATCAAAGCTGATCGAAAGCTATGAAAATTTCAATATAACTATTCGATAAAAACTGGCGATTTTAGATCACTTTATCAAAATCTCAAAGAAGCCAATCAGGGTTACTCTAGAATAATTGGTCTAGACTATGAAAATGATGATTGTTCTAAACTTGCAGTATTCAAACTGAATAAATCAGCCATTTATTTATTTAGAAGTTGAAATGTTAAGAATATTTTACAGTATATGAATCTATAAGACAAAAGGAATTTAAACCATATTTTTTTTAAATATATTTATATAACAAAAAAATAAATAAAATGTTATTATTGAGAGCATTTATATACATTTAAAAATAAAATTAAAAACTTCATGTTTCAATTAGCCTGTGAAATGTTCGCTGAATTATTTCTTGAGATATTATAAATTATAAAAAAAATATTAAACAGTTTCAATTTCTGTAGGGATCATTCAACTTAAATGTAGGACTACTCTGCATTTCAGTTCTTAGTTTTATTTCTAGTTATGCTTGGATTGAGTAAAGAGGTCTTTATATTAATTGAATTTTCATCATTTCCATTTTAAATTAAAACTGAATTTTACGAGCCCTGATAGAAAATCAGAGAGAAATGCGGAGTTCAAAGATCAGGACTGCTACATAGTAATATAAGTGAATTATATGACTATCGAAATTTGAAGCTTAAAAAATATTTTGAGGAAAAACTTTTTATGAGACCAAGTTATATAAAATTGATTGAACCCTTTAATCGGCATTAATACTGGTGAACCAACTGGTCGCCAAAGGCGGCTAGTATTTTAATATAATTAAGGCATCTGGCTGCGACAGAAACACTAAATTTTCGATAATTTTAGATATTTTCCCCCGTTTTTGTATTTTTCCACTGGGGTGGTGTGGTACGGAAATTCCGTGACGTGGTGCCAGTCAGCTTACTGAGGTCGAAATTACGATCTTCTTCCTAAAATAGCCCTAGCGTTGCTTTAAAAAACGAAATATTAATAAAATTAGACACAAACTTTCCCCTCTTGCTGTTCACACTTTTATCTTTCCAAAAAGGTTTTGCCTCTTTTTTAAAACGAGTATTAAAAAAAGGAAACAATTATAATTATAAAGTATTTTGGCAGAATCAACACCGAAAAATGGCATTTGAGACAGAACTTAAAACTAATATTTGGCAATTTTTCAACATTTTTACGTATGGAACCGTGTTCCAACGACTCGTCAGCCTTCTGATAAGGCACCCGTCCGCCCCCCCTCCACCTAATCGTCTCTTGCTGTTTCTGGGGTGCTTTGGTGTTTATCTAGTTTATCAACTGTTTATCAGTGAACTGCATAGGCATCAGAGAAACCCAGGAAACCGCAAGAGAGGGTGAAGGTGGGGGGGGCATGCCCTGTCTGAAGAATCGCGGGTCCTTCGACACAACGGCTTAGTATAGTAAAGGACATTTATGTATAACTTTTGTTAAAAAGATAGAAAAAAGGCACATATTGCAAAGCTCTCTTTCAGAAATTGAGTGAAAAAAAATGAACAATCGATATATCGATAAACTGCAAAATTACATCGGCATTATAGTTTGTAGCAACAAAAGTGACTTTAAAAATATGCAAAGTCCTAATATTGCATTGTTTTGTAATTGTTACATCATTAGAGTGGCTGGTAGATATTGAGGGTTAGTGCAAATATCAAGCAGCAAAGGCTTTCGGCAAATCATTTAAGGATGAGATATCAGGATCCACACATCACATAAAAAACTTGGATACTTACGTGTTAGACCGTCGATGTGCCAACGGTCGCCAACCATCTCGAGCCAGTTCACTTAGATGGCCAGAACTCTGATACATTACAGCGCCATTGTTTGTCCGTTTTCAGGTATAAACTCATCTCATGTCCATTCAAACACGCATATTTAGACGGAATAATTTCATAATTTTGGAAATTCGTCACTGCATCTTTTTTGTTGGCTGGAAAATACCAAATTTTAGTCATTTTAAAGAGTCAAAAAATCTGAACAGAAAAATCGTTTAATGACCTTCTGCGAGACCAACAAAATGGTGGACGACAGTTAAGGTTTGCACCATTTTTAAAATAGTGACGGTTGTTTCCAATTATTGGCGGTTGTAGCAACTCATTGGCGAAGCCTTCAAATGTATCGATAAAGATCGACGGCTTAGTACGCAAGTGCAAAAAATTGATTAGGAACTTAAGAAATGCATTTTGTAGAGTTAATATCAATGCAACTAGAATAATTTATACTTGTGCTTTAATTTAAGTAGAATTATAAAATTGTATTAGTAACTTTAATCTGTTTACATTTGAAAATTCGGTTAGCTTTGATATTAATTGAAAAGCACATACTAACACACACTTTTGCTTTACAAAATTAAAAATCTTTCAAAATAAGAAACGAGAATATCAGGGTAATTTTAAATCTTGGTGATTGATCATAGGAAGAGCAATGGTCGATTAAAGAATATCTTTGACAGCAATTTTCAAAACCTAATAAAGGTAAATTGTCTGAAAGGTTTCAATATGAATTTCAAAAATTATGGGCAGTAAATGAGGCAAAAATTTTGCTGTTGTTTTTCATTTTTAGGCTTTATAGCAAAATTCAGTTGTATATTAAGGGAGAGAAATGTATGTAAATGTACACATTTACACGCCTTTTCTCCTCTAATTTACTTACAATGCAATGCTTTTCTTGAATTTATGGTCTGTTTATAGATCATTATAGAATTGAATTTGTGTACAAAGAAAATTAAGCTGCCGCATTGTAGTTTGGTGGAAAATGTTAGCATTTTAGGACAAACTTTTAAAATTCACTACAAATTTCCTTCTTTTTCAAGAAAAATTATATTTATGAAATTTTGAACCATTTTTGTGTTAAAAATTGCGATGAATTAAAATAAAATAAAAGGTTATGTAATAAAAGATCCTTCTTTTTTTCTTCGAACATTTTGTTTCTGTAAGTCGTCGGTTACTTTAGTAAAAAAAAAAAAAAAACTTTGAAGATAAGTTTGCATTATGAATTATTCCTATAGCTTAATGATAAAATAAATTTTGTTTGAACAATTAACGTGTTGTTGAACAGTTATAGCAAATAAAAAAAACAGTGTGAGAGATGCAAAACAAAAAAAAATATTTCAATAAATTTTTTATATATTTTTTTACTATACAGAACTTTATATTGGAAATGAAAAAAAAAATGGAATTACTTAAAATATATTGTTGCTGCGAGGTTGAATGCATCAAATTTTAATATATATTTTTTACTGGGCTGTTTTAATCAAAATGTTTGTACTCATTTGTTTTTAATTGTAACAATATTAAGAAATGTTTTGGATGCATAATCCTGTATAGTTGTATTTTCAATAAAATATCTCCATTTTGTGCTAATTTATTTCATTTTATTATTCTAATATGTATGAGTGATTTTAGATTTTTAATTTGCTTCAATAAAAAGAAGAAAAATTAGCCGTATAAGGTCCACAGGATTTGCCACGCAGTTGACGTGCCATTGGGAAACAGGGTAAACACAACATTTAAATATCGCCACCTTCCTCCAAAGAAGGGGGAAAACGGGGAAAAGCAGGAGAATTTGAAAATTTTCAATGAAAATAACGAACATACAAGGAGTTTTAATTTTCTTATTTCTTTTTCCCTACCAGAAAATACCGATTTTTAAAGATTGCAAGAGTAAAAGATCGTAGTCATAGTTTCTATAAATAAAAAAAATACCATTCACGGTTGTGTAAAGCAGAATTTCACCCCTTTCTCTCCCTTTTTATTTTATTTTTTCTGTGTAGATCATTCCACTGTCGATTCTCGAGATAGTTTTTTTCCATGAGATTCCTAATTGCAGCTAATGAAGGAAACTTCTATAATTTTGTGGACGAAGAGAATACATTTCTCTGATAGAATTATCAACATTCCAGTGGTGTCTAGTCTTCATTAACCATACTTGAATGCTTTGTTTATTATTTTAGAAAATGTTTGAATAACTCATTCAAAGTAGATTTGGAGAGTTTTTTTTTTAAATAGTGAACTGCTCAAAATTCATATTTAACACAAATTGAACGGATAAAAATATTAATTCTGATTTTACTGAATGAACTCGTAATCCGATTTTTGTGTATTGCTCTGCAGTCTCGTCGCCAACTCAGGAGCTAAATTCGTCCAGATATTGTAAGGAAGCAGTTGCTCTACACGGCGCCTTCGGTTTCTCTGTAGACTGCTTGCGGTGACAATATTAGCGTACACGGAAAAGTCGAAATAGACATCTTGTTCGGGCTCAGAATTTATCGCATAGGGTATGTATTGACGACATCACCGACCCGTGCGTATTCGAATTCGACTTCTTGAAGAAATACGACATTACGCTTAACATGAAGAAACTTGAGCTCCAAGCTAAAGGAGAGGAAGTGTCTTGTTTGGATTGGACACGGAAGTTCGTCACAAGTTTCGAGTTTTGGCTGTAGAAGATATCGTCGTACCAGCTCGTGCAGATCTCGTTGTGCAAGGTATTCCCGAGACAGGAATGAACTTTCGGTTCGGTGAGTAGGAGATTTTCCTGAAGCTAAAAATTTCCCGAGATGAGAGCCGTAGGAGCGACGGTTATAAACTTTTCCAGGGATATCGTGCCTGTGAGACTGGCACGAGTCAAGAATTATCAAAAAAGGGGAAGAAATTGCTGCTTGCTTAGCCGTAACCAGCATCGAGCGAAGAACTGCTAGACTTCTACTGTGTCCGTGTAAGACATAATGAGACTGTTATTTGGAGGCACTCAGCTAGAGCGGAGACTAAAGACGATTGACAGAAGTTTTATTCAAGAATTTCGAGATGTCTTCGTCCAAGGATGTGGCTTGAACGAGATTGACACAAATCCGAATTAATTCTGGAATCCATACACTGATCAAACAGCATTCCCAAAGGCTTCCAATTTCAAAGCTGGAAGAGTTCCTGGGCCTCTCCTATTTTTCTGGTGAAGAATAAAGTGGTTCTACCAGATTTAGCATTGACCACAGAAAGCTAAATGACGTAAAACGGAAAGAGACCTTCTATTCAGATTTAACGATACCCTCAACACCGTGTCCGGGAACGAGTGGTTCTCAAATTTCGAACCGAAAGCGTTTATTGGTAGGTCGAGATCAATCAAAATGACCGTGAGAAAATCGCCGTTACAACTGGGCAGGGACTCTAGAAGTTTAAAGAACATAAATTCAAGAATAAAATAAATTTTTGCGTGCATTTAAAATCTTATTGACGCTAGTTGGATTCGAACTCACTATATCTTGATTACGAGAGCAGTGTGATGACCATTCGGCGATGGCAAGTCGATTGCTTTGCATCAATGCGGCAATATTGTAACAAAAATTCTGTCAGGAACGATGCGAAGATGCATATTAAATGCGAAACGAATTTATACGAAAAGTATTAAATACATACAACAAAAACTACAAATACACATCGAAGCTCTTATTAGAATTCAGACCAAAATGGAAAGACGGACTTTATTCATGCATATTTATTCACTCATCTTAGATCATAATTAAAACCTGGAACAGAGAACGATCACATCTGGCCCAGTGGTATACGACATGGAAGACTTAGAGACCACCACAGATTTCACGAGCGCCAGCCGCCACACGTTGGGGAAATATTTTGGCTGGTGAGTTTCGAACTCGTAGCATTTGGAGTACGAGTCCAACGCTCTACCAAGCTGGCTATACCCCCCCCCCCATATATATTTGACAAACTTCGAAGCAAAATTATGAATCACTTTCTTATCCCAATTATTATGTTCGGATAGGCAACAAATGATCATATTTATACCCTTTTTTATAGAATAGAATAGATATCAAAATTTTGATTATACGAGTACTATTTCGATAACTATCCGAGTACTATTTCAATCTGAATATCTTTACCAATTACAAGTATGTTGTTATTGATCTTTATATAAAAAAAAAATTACCCGAGCATGTTTATTAAAAACATTAAGATCAAGCACATTATTATCATATGAAATCTAATTTTTACTAAATTTTTCCTCCCTAATACATATTAAAATAGTTTATAAATGGTTATAAAAATTATAATTAGAGATATTCTAATCTTGGGTAGCACTCCCTTTAGCATAATATTGTGCATTATTATATGATATTAGGCAATATTTTACAATATTATACTATATTGCGAATATTAATCAATATTTTACAATATTTGTGTGCTACTAGGGATTAGAGCAAGCCATGGAAACAGATCATACATGAAAGTTTTTATATAGTGTAAAAATAAATACTGCGTACACATCACCAGAGAAATTCATTTTCCGCTTACAAAATAATGAAAATCCACAAAATTTATACTAAAAATGATACTAAAAGCAATATAAATATTTAATAACTTTTATACCTGAAGTACTACAAAGAGATGTTTTAAAAAGTTTTCAATAACGACTTCATGTTTTGCTTGTTTACAGCAATTAATTATTTGTTTTTATCTAATAGTTTTGCAGCACAAACTTTCCGTGTATATCGAATTTTCAACTCTGAAATTTATGATCAACTACTTATAAAATTCAAAGCATCAAAATCTACATTCGTGATAGATAATTAAATTAATTTTAAATAAATCCAACAGTAAAATTGAATGAAACTTTGAAACATTTATATGCATCAATCTTACTTTTTAAAAATCATACTATAATTTATAATATACAAATAATAAAATCCTGTATTCAAAGCAAGAATGTTTTTAACCGATTTCCTTTGAAAAAATAAAAATATAGCAATCATAATTTTTATTTTCTTCAAAATACTATTCTAATACTTTTCTTGTAATGAACAAAAACTATCGATATAAGTTCAAATACACGAAAATAATGATATTATATTCTTTATTAGTCTACCATTAATAACTTCATCTCAGAATTATAACCTAATATTAATAAATTCTTCATCTCGGAATTATAAAAAATCGGCAATTACGTCCGAAAATCAGTTGATCAGAATGTGATCATCCGTAGTCAGATGGTCAAAAGAGATGATCAAATCGTAGCTTTCGAAATATCTCCAGGTAGCATCCTGTTGCATAATTTTGTGTGATATTAAACAATATTCCGCAATATTACGAATATTCATCAATATTGTACACTATTTGTGTGCTTCTAGGGCCAAGACGTTTATGGAAAAACAGAGAAAAACCAACGAACGGTAGAATACAATTTTGACCGCTGAGCAGTTCTTTCGGCATTTACAATATTAGTGCGAACCCAGGTATCAGATATTAAAGAGACGCCTCTTAATTGGCAGCAGAGGTTGAGAGTACAAATCCGGATATTCGATTGCTTACAGTATGAACGGATTATTTCCTGACGCTTCATGTAAACAATGGATGTCTGCTGTTGAGGGAATTATAGCCTTTGTCGCTCCATATCCCATAATATTTACATTCAAGAATTCAAGTCTGCTGTTGAAATATTGTAATTAAAATACTTTTAAGAGAGTATTGTGAGCGAACTTCCTAGTTATTCAGTAAAAGCCATAATCGCCTGAAAAAAGGGTAAATAACCGTATGTTATTTGATTTTTCCTGCTATCATAGTTTTTTTTAATGTGATTCTTTGCATTTTGTATCCATAACTCTTTATATTTGAAATCTTTAAATTATTCTGTTCATTAGAGTATATACCAAAACTAGATTTAACTAAACAGTAATGCTAACCAAGAAGTATTTTACTTACTTCCCGTTGTTAATGAATCTCTACCTTGTTATATATATAGATAAAAATTGACTAGTTATGATATATCAGTGAAAGCAAATCAGAATGGATGGGAACTCCGGTTAGGATGCTTTTGATGTTTCTACATGCATCCCATGTTGTTTTTGTAGAAGTAAAGAAATACAGTACAGGTTCGAAATAGCATATCTTTAAATTATGAATAATGCTATAATTTGTGATGAAGCTCGTTTTTAGGGTTATATCTTCGGGAACATATTCAGGGAATATATGTAACGTGTATTTCGATGATTTTTTTTAAATATTCTAGTTAATTATTGTATAAAAATGCCGACATAAATATGTAGAATAATATTACTATCTCTACCTATAATAAAGAAGGAGTATTTGTTTTGGTACTTTACCAGCCATACCATTTAATTTACTGCTACCAATTTGGCACTTATATATTAAAATATGCACCTGAAAATATTTTTTGAAAATTCTAATTAGATTTTTTGCATTAAAACTGAAGTTGAACTCTGGTTTTTTCCATGATTAAAAAATGAATTTAACACAAATTCAAGATTAAAGAAAGTGTTCCTTTTAATATCAATTTAATAGGCAAGCTTAATTTACATTAGATTACATTGTTTCCTTGCAATTCAAACTGTTATCTTTGTTTAATTGAATATTGAATCATATGATTTTCTGCCTTTGTTGAAAGTTAAAGACAAAGGATTCTGTATAAAATCTATGCAGATTTTAAGCTATATATATAGATATAAACAAAAGGGAAGCTACAATATCTTGTAATTTCAAAGATAGATTTACCAAATATTTAATTTTTTAATAGTATTGTGATTTTATTAATGTCTATGAGAGCGATTAATTTATACAATAAACAGAGCTTAAGATGATAAAAAATAACACAACTTTATTGTCAGACAGTTTGTTTGCACCATGGTCATGAAGTTATATTTAAACAGTTTATTGGAAATCATATATAAACAATTACTATGAGCCAAGTTAGTTACCTGGAATAACTAATGTGTGTGTGTGTGTAATTTATTTTAAAACCTAATTTAAATCCTAATTAATTTCCAAATTATGTAATAATGTATTTGCAGATTCCACTTCCACACACATGTTAAAAAAGGCAATTTTATCCAAATTTTTTGAAATTTCTGATTTTAAAATGAAAATTATAAGGATTTGTTAAGAAACCAACATAGGTGGTGTAATTTATAGCTGCTTTTCTTTATAATTGTAATTGATTGTTTAAGAATTCTGTATTGATTCAGTTATCTTAGAAGAATATAGACTCAGACTCAATATACATTCTCAGATGAATTTTACAAACTTTCTGTTTCTAAACTCTTTTCTTTGCTCATGCTGAAATTTATATTTTCTTCTGAGGTACTTCTATCATTTTCATTTCATCATGGAATCGAAGCTTAAAATTTTATGAAACATATGCAAGTCTGTCCTTCTAGATGATAAGTGTCATTATAATTTATTATTATTATTAATAGGAATCTCTACTGCTTTATATTTTTATCCCTCATATTTATTCTTCCCTTTGCTCATATTTTTTTTGGGTAATGTATAGTATCTAAGTTTAGCTGAATACCATGCAATTTTATTTGTTACTTTGTTCCATAAATGAAATTTAAACCATTAAATTAGACAATTGACTTCAAATCTCTATCTGGCATTATTGGACTTCAAATCTCCATTGTCAGGTAAATTAGACTAATACTAAATTCAAGCTGGATAATGGAAAAGTACCATATTAGCTTTGAATGCTTCTATGTATGAATCACTCCTTGTTAATGGCTGTCAATTTACATTACAGCAGCTATTTTAATATTCTTATTCGGTGATGATATTGGTAAGAAATTAAAATTGTGATACTTGATATATTTGACTCATAATTTAGCAACTCTCATTATGATGGGGAAAATGTTAAATTTTTTTACAGTCTACCCCCCCCCCCCTTCCATGAGTTTGGATTTTTCTTATGTGTAAAAAAAGTAAAGGTAAAAAAACTGAAACTGATTGTAAATAATGTTTCTCTTATTATTCTTAATATGTACATTTATTTAGGTATTACATCAGTTTTGTTTAATTTAAAAACTGCAAAACGGTTTTATAAAACATTATTGTATTTAACCTTTGTGCAGAAATTAAATTTGCTATATTTTTTTATCTACAAATTTTAAAGAAGAATTTTAAAAAATTAGCTTTAAAAATTGAAAACAAATATAAATATGTTAAAATTGAGCCAGTCATGTGAATTGTCGGTTAGTGCCCTAAGATTGTTAGTGCACTAAGATTTGTTTGTCCTTAATTGTACTTTATTTAAGTTGAAATTATAAATGAAGTTTGATATTTAAGAAATATATATAAAATAAATTAAGAAATATATAAAAGAACTTTTATGCTATTTAATGTGCTTATTAATTAGGAAAATTTAAACAATCAATTTATGTTTCTTTGATTATTCTAACTTGTATTTAAGTTTTATAAAAAGAAATTCCTTGCAATATTTTATGGGTGTTTTCATGATACTGAAGTTATTGGTGTATCGGTTATTGGTGTAAAATGTTGATCTATATCAGATGATTGAAAATGCATATTTGATTTCTTTTTCTTCCTTCTATTTTAACTAACCATTTTTTTTTTTTTTTGCAAAGGCAAAATCAATTTAAAATTGAAATATATATCATATAAAATGATTGAAAAATAAAATAAAAAAACTAAAAAATTGAGAAATTTTGAAAAAGTTTACTAAAAGCTTTTGCATGTGGTTAGTGAATGTGTTATGCAATAGAATATCTTGGAATTTGAAAACGGATTTTCATTTTTAATTGTTCCTTAAATTCTGTATTCACTCCCATTGTATTTACGATATCTGAACATGTTGAAAAGGTCAATTTTTGTTAAAAAGGATATTTTTAAAAAAACTTTTATTCAACAGACCAATTTTTGAGCTATCCAAAACAGGTTTACTTTTGTTTCTATCTTAATTAGAAGTCAAGATATTAATATTTTTGTAATGATCAGGAAATTGGAAGTGGACATTTAAACAACCGGAATTTCAAATGTTTTTTTTTTTTTTAATACAGCAAAATGCCAATGAGAGTTTCAACGGTTTTTGTGAAAATTTGTGCCTAAAGATCTCTTTGATGAGCACTGAACTTTAAGATTAGGGGCATTTATGTCTGTAATGCAGTTTAACTAGGGTTTTATAAAATAAATAAATATGCTTAAGGTTATTGGGGTGTATTCTAGTAAAAATGCAATTTTAGAACATTTGATTATCTCGTCAAAGACAGAATAAATAAATCTAGGCTTCATTCACTGACAAATGTAAAAATTGTTAAAATAAATTAATGATTAAAAAAAGATAAATTATTAAAAGACTAGGGAGGTAAAAGGTATTACTTATAAAGGTGGATGACTTAAAGTGTTTGCATACATAATTTTTTTTATCAAAACACGTGGCTGTATATCTTAGCTATATAAATTTTTAAAGAATTTGTTTGTTTATGTTATTAAACGTCAATTTAAAAAAAAAATTCTTGCTTATTTCAAATATTGACATCCTATTATTAATTTTGAATAGTATTAAACTCTAAAATAGAGTAAAAGTATTTTGGCATTTTTTTTTTTTAAGGGGCTTCAAACAAGCTCTGATACCTATTTAATCTATTCTCAAAAAATGAATAAAGAGTCTTCAAATTGCAACTCTACACTAGCCTGTCCTCTTTAACAATCTGATAGAATTTGAGTCTCTGAGGCCTAATAAAGGAAAGTCCTCTTGATTTTACCAATACTGTATTTTAAATATGATATATAAAAAAAGAACAAAGCAGCCATAAACAAAATGTTCATCTACATGTTTTGTCAATGGTGAAGAATGAAAATTTGTTCTCATGATTCAAAACCTACTAACATTTCTAAATGTAACAAATTTTTTGAAAAATTACAAAATAAACCAGTGAAATGGTTTTGAAACTTTCATATTTTTTTATATAAATGTGTTATTATTTCTTCCTGTCACATAAAAATTAAATAATGTTTTGCAGTGCCATGAATAAATACTATTAGTGCTCAAGTTATTATTTTCATAATGCATGCTTATGTACATCACAATATACTGAAGAAAATGGAATATGTTGTTTTGGAAATTTTTTTTATAATCAATTGAAAGCAAAATTTAGTAAAAAGATCACAGCAGTTTTTTGCTATTATATTTCCATATATCTGAATATGCAAAACAACATATGATCATTTCTGACGGATTTGGTTCAAAATAGTATTGTAGAAAGTCCTCAGGAATTAAATCTCCTTTGAAGCCTGAAATATAAATTCTTTATCTGTTATATAATTTTAATGGTTACTAATATAATAAATGTAAAAAATTTTAATGCAATTTTTTTTAATAATTAATTTTTATAAGCTTATGTCCACTCAGTCATTGAAATTAAGTTTTCATTGTCTTTCCCTATTGGTGAGCTGTATGCATGTTGTTGCTATACTTTTGTCTTCAGCTTTTGTTTGAAAAATTGCTTGTTTAAGTATATGTAATGATTTCATATTAATTATTCTTTAAAATTTATTTTCTTATCCCTCAAATTCTAGCATATCTGTATAATTTTAACTTCTATATTGCATGACCTATAAATTTTACCACAAAATGAAAATGCTGAGTCAATACTTCCTGCTTTCTGCCTTCTTGCTTAGTTTGCGACTTTTCTCTTGTGATATATGTAATGGCAGATGATACATTATTCAAATTTTAAATCAAATAAACAAACTTGGAAATAAATGAAAATTTGCATGTAATCAGATCTTTTCAAACTGCTATACTTGAATTAAGGAAATTCCAATAAATATATATCTAATAAAATAAAGAAAAACTAAGAAACTGGAATTGCATTTTTAAAAAAAATAAATAAATTGACAGTATTTGAAAACGAAATGTTTCAGTGATTGAAGAGCACTGAAAAATGGAGTTGAATTAAATAGTAGGTGGTACATTTAAATTTGTGTAATTAATTGAACACAATTGCTATAAAATTTTAATTTCTTTTTATTCATCATGCTGAGATACTGTTTAAAAAATTCTTTGAAATAAGTCTATAAAAAAATCCAGTTTTCATGATTTTGCATAAGAATTCATGAGTAATTTTGATTAACTTGACCTACAACTGAAGATGAATTAACTGAGTTTTCTAAATTTGATGGCTATTCAATAGTAAAGTGCAAGATATCAAAAATGAAGGTTTTGAACAAAGAGGTGATTGTTTTCCTTATTCATATACAACCAATTAAAAAAGGCAGAGTAATTTGAACATAACATGATGATCTAATGATACATTAAATCTAGAAATGAAAATTTTATTATGCTGAAAGCGTGAAAGGGAAAGGGAGTGAATAAATTTAGTATCCATAAGCTATTAAAACTTTTGCTTCCTTTTTGTTATTTTGAGAGAAAACTAAAATTCAAATTCCTATTAAAAAATATGTGAAATAAGATTCTTTTTTTATAAATGACAAAAATCTGTATTTAAAAGGATTTAATAAAACAGTGCAATAGATTTTTAATATCCTAGCTAAGTTAACCCATGATTTAAAATGTGTTCAAACAAACTCTGCTTCTTTAATGCCAGGTCATTAAATATGTTCAGTGTACACTTCTTTTCTTACATGGCACACATCAATTCTGAATACAGTTCTTTCCAAATCTTCGGTAGTACGTCCCTGTCATTTTACATAAATAGCAGCCATGATGTTTACTTTCAAGTATGGGATGGGCATTGGATATGAAAAGATTACTTCAAAAATAGGCAACCATATCGTCATATTTGTCAATCAATGTAATCATTATATTCAGATTGTGTTTGGTGTGATTTATTTTTGAATTAATTACATGAATGTGCCTTTATATTTAATGGCCATTTTTTTCTTTGGAAGCTTTTTCCACTTCTGCTATTACAACATTGTCAGAGACATGTAGCTTCGCCAATAATTACACTGCTAAGTTGATTTATGCTGTACAACAAAACAGATACATTCTGTAATCCTTACATTCCAAATTTGAATATATTACATCTTTTTGTATGTATATTTGAAATCAATGTAACAATTATTATTGTGTAGGTAAATTAAAAAAAATTTAGTAATAAATTCATTTGGACTTGTATATTGGTACTTTCTTAAGCTGGGTATATTTTAGGTAGGCATAGCAAACGATTTCTTGTTACTTTTATGCACTTTATGTTACCATTTTTATTTGATATCTTTAGTACTAGGATTTCTTCAAAATCGGATGTTAATTGAAAGAAAATAAGTGCATTTGGTCTCTTATAAATAAGAAAATTGCTTTTCCTTTCACTTATAAGATCATTATGAGTATAATTTAAATAGATTTCTGATGAGTTGCTTGATCCAAGCTGATTTGGAAATATATAATTTTTTAATTAGATAAAGCTAGGGTTTCTTTTTTATTTGAATGAAGAACAATAAGCGTTTGATGATAGAATATATATGGAGATAGAAAATAATACTGAAAATTATTATTTTCTTTTTCAGGCAAATTGACTTCTACTTGTGAACATTAGTGAATGAAGGGTAGTTTTTATTTTTTTTTCTTGGAAATCAGACAAGACTATAACAGAGAAATGGCTGACATATTTGAAATTTAACTGCCCATAAGTAGATGAAAAGTAGTCCCTCCCTGGAAATAAGCAAGACTATAATTTGATATAACTGACTTATTTGAAGCTTAGCTGACCATAAACGAATGAAAAGTTTTTTTTTTTCTTTGGATATCAAGCAAGACTGCAACTGAGAAAAAGCTCATATATTTGAAATTTAAATGTAAAAATATTTCAATCTCATTTATTTATTCGGAGAAAATTCAACTATCAACGTATGCAATGGAGATTGATATCAATTCAAGCGAGGAAAATTCCTTCAGCAATAAATCTGCTAAACCATGTGTTAGTGATACAGATAAACAAAGTCAAACTCTCATAAGTAGCAAAATGCTCACTTGTGATGTTTGTTCTAAGGAATTTTCCGAGTTAAGGAATTTAAAAAGACATTATCTTCGTCATAAGAATGAAAACCTTTTTAATTGTGATAAATGTGGTAAAACATTTCATCAGAAGAATATTTTAACGAAACATTATAATATTCATGCAGAAGAAAAAACTTTTATTTGTGCTCTTTGTGATAAAGGGTTTAATACAAAAACTTATCTGAACAAACATTATCGTCGCTGTCATGTTGAGGAAAAACCATTTGCTTGTGATATATGTGGTAAAACATTTTTTGAAAAATGTGATTTCACTGCCCATTCCCGTATTCATTCAGGTATAAATCCCTTTGTATGTGGTATTTGTGGGAAAGGATTTATTAGAAAAGGTTATCTAACAGAGCATCATCATCGTTATCATACAAAAGAAAAACCTATTATTTGTAATGTATGTGGGAAGGGATTTTATAACAATTATGATCTAAAGAAACATAGTTTGTTTCACTCTCAAGAAAAGCCTTGTGTGTGTTGTGTGTGTGGAAAAGCATTTTCTAGGAATAATACATTAAAAATACATTATCGTACTCATACAGCTGAGAAACCATATATATGTAATATATGTAGTGTAGCATTTTCACAGAAAATTCACTTAAATTTGCATTATCGTTCTCATACAAAAGAAAAACCTTTTGCATGTGATGTGTGCAGTAATACATTCGGCCGAAAAGGTGATTTAAATAGACATTACCGTATTCACACAAATGAAAAACCTTATATATGTAATATTTGTGGTAAATCATATCATTTTAAGAGTGGATTGGATTCTCACTGT
This sequence comes from Argiope argentata, assembly GCA_026289955.1. Classification (NCBI taxonomy): domain Eukaryota; kingdom Metazoa; phylum Arthropoda; class Arachnida; order Araneae; family Araneidae; genus Argiope; species Argiope argentata. The sequence goes on from JAOUZG010021824.1 coordinate 192,883, forward strand.
CGTACTCATAAAAAAGAAAAATCATCCAAGTGACATATACCATAAAAATATTCTTTTAAAAAGACATTTTTGTCACATCTATACATTTGAACATTATTTGAACACATATTCAGAGTGAACACAAAGCCTTACACAAATTATAAAATTATTCAAAAACTATTAAGATCAATACTTGTTTGGAAATATTGCAAGTATTGTTTAAAAAAATTAATTGATTTGAATGAATATCCTCTTGGTTACTTGTAAGCTCTCAAAATGTTTTCTAGCTGTAATCAGAGGTTCTTTAACATATCAACTGTAACAGTACACACGCTATTATATATATATATATATATATATATATATATATATATATATATATATATATATATATATATATATAATATCTTATTTTGTTCAGAAGTGTAAATTTTGGTAATAGGCAATCCTTTATTTTCAAAATTTTAATTCACAATTGTTTGTGTCATTTGCAATTTACATGATATGTTATGATTTGATTTTATAACTTCACTAATACGAATACCTACCAAATTCAGCAACTGCTACCTCACATTAGGACTGGGGAAACAATAATAATGGTAATAATTCTGCCTATTTTTGTATATTTTTATTACAATTACTTAATGCCTTTACATTAGAAGGACTGCATCCACAACAATGTTTTGCTCTAACCATAAATAAAAGATATCATTTTATGAAACCAAAGAACACGTTTTGCTTTTTTCTTTCATTAATACCATATTGTGCTGAATGATGCCTTTCCTTATATAGCCTCTCTTCATGCAGTACTACTGAAAATTAAACTGTCTAGTGATGGCAAAATTACTCTTTTATTACATTCAACTGTTATTTTGTAATAAATAAAGGCAAACATATCTTTAATCTTATACTATATAATGGAGATAATAAAAATGAAATTTCTTTAAAGTTTTAATGCTGTCATAACCAAAAATAAATGATGTTTTTAGGTAGAGCTCTATAGGAAGATCACCTAATATGCCCTTCCTAGATTTGTAGGAAAATATATACAGAAAGCATTGGGATATATAACATTGAAATAACTTCAAATGTTTTCTTTACTTTAAAACCATTTAATGATATTTATTTAGTTACAGTATTTTAAAAAGTTACTGTTTTGGTTAACAAATTAATATATTTTTGTATTTTTTAAATCTTCCTTTGTTTTAGGCATTGTAAAATTTTATAACATGGTTTTTTTTAAATTTATTTGAATAAGTGGGGTGGATACAAACAGTGATAATGAATTTTTATAAATTACACACAATCCCTTAAAACATTTTTTATTTATCTTCTTTAAATCAGGAATATGTATTCATTTGCATAGATTTAAAAAAAAATGATTTTATTCTCTTTAAGCGACAATGGAAATTGAGGTTGTATAATTGGTCTTGTTATACATATCCTACTTCATTTTTGAGACATTACATTTTCTCTTCTAATTTACTTACAGTGCAAAATGTTTTTCATGAATTTATGGTCATTCATGAATTTTTGTGCAAAGAAAATTATGCTGCCGCACTATAGTTTGGCGGAAAATGTTAGCATTTGAGAACAAATTTTTATAATTTACTACAAATATCCTTGCTTTTCAAGAAAAATTATATTTATGAAATTTTGAACCATTTTTGTGTTAAAAATTGGCAATGAATTAAAATAAAATAAAGGATTAAGTAATAAAATATGTATTTTTTTTTGTTTTGTTTTTTTTGTTTCGGTAAGTCGTCGGTTACTTTAATAAAAAAAAATCTTTGAAGATAAGCTTGCATTATAAATTATTCCTATAAATTAATGATAAAATATATATTGTTTGAACGATTAACATGTTTGTTGAACTGTTATAGCAAATTAAGAAAAACTGTGTGAGAGATGCAAAACACAGAAAAATATTTCAATAAATAAATTTTTTTATATTTATTTTTTATTAAACAAATTTTTATTGGAAATAAAAAAAATGGAATTTCGTAAAATATATTGTTGCTTTGAAGGTTGAATTCATCAAATTTTATTATTTTATTTTACTAGGCGGTTTAATCAAAATGTTTGTACTCATTTGTTTTTAATTGTAACATTATTAAGAAATTTTGTAGATGCATAATTCTTCTGTATAGTTGTATTTTCAATAAAATATCTCCATTGTGTGCTAATTTATTTCATTTTATTATTCTAATATGTATGAGTGATTTTAGATTTTTAATTTGCTTCAATAAAAAGAAGATCGCTAGATAAAAGATCGTAGTCATAGTTTCTATAAATAAAACAATGCCATTCTCGATTGTGTAATGCGGGAATCCACCCCTTTTCTCTTTTTTTTTCTGCGTATATCATTCCACTGTCAATTCTCGAGATAGTTTTTTTTTTTTCATGAGATTCCTAATTGCAGCTAATGAAGGAAACTTCTTTAATTTTGTGGGCGAATAGAATACATTTCTCTGATAGAATTATCAACATTCTATCTGCGGTAGCTGCACGGTGGTGTCTAGTCTTCATTAACTATTCATATTAACCATACTTGAGTGAATTGAATGTTTTTTTTATTATTTTAGAAAATATTTGAGTAGCTTATTCAAAGTGGATTGGAGTTTTTTTAAAAAAAAAAAACAATTAACTGCTCAAAATCCGTATTTAACACAAATTGGACGGATAAAAATATTAATTATGATCTTACTGAATGAACTCGCAATCCGATTTTTGTGTATTTCCCTCTATGTAAGAAAATAATGAACCTCAGTAATATTGGAAAGCAGGCACGTTTATGGCATTCCAAAACGAAAGAAAGAATATCGCGGATCAGTTAAAAGAAGTCACTTTTGACTTATATCTAAAAAGAGTGAAAGAGTAGGGGACATATCAAGGCTGAAAACGTGAAATGTCCGAAAATATGATTTCGAACTTTTTACTTCAGAACCGATAAATAAGAAGCTGAATTTTTATGGTCATTATAATTCATTGCGTCACATTCGTTTTGTAATGCATTTAATGATGTGTCGAATATACACTGAAGTGATGAAAGTCATGGGATGACTGTTAATATCGTGTCGGTCCTCCTTTTGCCCGGCGAAGTGCAACAACGCGACGTGCATGGAACCCCCAAGTCGTTGGAAGTCCTCTGCAGGAATATTGAGTCATGCTGTCTGTATAGACGTCCATAATTTTGAAAGTGTGGATGGTGCAGGAGTTTGGGCACGAACGGACCTGTCTGTATAGACGACCATAATTTTGAAAGTGTGGATGGTGCAGGAGTTTGGGCACGAACGGACCTTTCGATGATGTCCCATAAATGCTCGATGGGATTCATATCGGGCGATCTAGGTGGCCAAATCATGCGCTGGAATTTTCCGGAATGTTCTTCAAACCAATCGCGGACAGTTCTGGCCCGGTGACATGGCGCATTGTCATCCATAAAAATCCCATCGTTGTGTGGGTACGTGAAGTCCATGAATGGCTGCAAGTGATCTGCAAGCAGCTGAACTTAACCATTTCCAGTCAATGATCAATTCAGTTGCACCAGAGGACCGAGTCCATGCCATGTAAAAACAGGCCACACCATTATGCAGCCACCACCAGCTTGAACAGTGCCTTGCTGACAGTTTGGGGCCATGGCTTCGTGGGGTCTGCGCCACACTCGAACTCTACCATCAGCTCGTAACAACTGAAATCGTGACTCATCTGACCACGCTACGGTTTTCCAATGGTCTAGGGACCAGTCGATATGTTCACGAGCCCAGGAGAGTCGCTGCAGGTGATGTCGTGCTGTCAGTAAAGGCACTCGAGTCGGTCTTCTGCTGTCATAGCCCAAGGAAGACAAATTTCGCCGCACAGTCCTATCGGACACGTCCCACATTGATTTTTGCAGTTATTTGACGAAGTGCTGCGTGTCTATTAACATTGACCATTCTACACAGACGTCGGTGGTCTCGTTCGTTAAGTGCAGGTAGTCGCCCACTGCACTGTCCATGATGGGATAGGATGGGATGCCTGAAATTTCATACTCTCGGCACACTCTTGATACTGTGGATCTCGGAATGTTGAATTCAATAACGATATCCGCAATGGAATGACCCATGCGTCTAGCTCCAACTAACATATATATATATATATATATATAATATAATATAATCACCGTGGAATTTTTTTTCCACGGTGATTATATTATATTATATATATTTTTTTCAAACGTTTTATTAATTTATGCAGTAAAGGATTAAGTTAAATAGCATAGTCTAGAGGATAAATTCTCAATTTTTGAAACTGTGGTTCCAACAGACTTTCATTAGTTTTGAAATACCTGGACAAAAGTGAGGTTATTTCGAAATATCGTAAAATCATAACTATTTTTTTGTTTTATTATTGCTAAATATATATTCGATGAATTAAAATAGTTTGAATCCTTTTATAATACTTAATTTGTAAATAAAATTGAATCAAAACTGCAATACTATACATGGGCCCGTAAAGGATTAATTGGATTGCGGTAAAGGATTAATTGGATTTCTTTTAATGGGATTTTCGAAGTCAAAGGTCTATGCCAAAAAGGCCTCGGGCGTTTAAGGAGAAAATTCAATGCTGCATCAATGAAATTCAGCCACATTTATGCAAAATGGTTATGGAGAATTTTGATAAAAGAGCGCATACCTGCCAAAAATTCCATGGAGGCTATTTGTCTTATGTGTGCGTACATAACTATATTTTGTGTTCTTTATGATTCATTAAAAATATAACATTTTAAAAGGGGATTTTAAAAAAAGAATTCAATTTAAATCTTATGATTAACTCGTTGCTCACTCCGTTTTTATTAAATCTAAACTATGAGTTGTCAAATGGTTTTTTAATAGTGTTGCGAACACTTTACGGCGCCGGCATCCTGGCTTAGGGGTAGCGCTTCTTCCCCGTGATATGGGCATCCCGATTTGGGCATGGTTGCTCTGGTGTATACTATCTGTGAGATGTGTGAATGTGCATTCCTGTAAAAAGGGGCTGTGCAAGCGAATGTGACACATGAAGTAGTAAGTAGTACTCTTGGTCCTAATTTGTCGCTACTGAAAAACAAAAGGCGCTCAATCGGCTTAAAGTTGCTGATGGTCCTTAACGCGCTTGGCCATGGCAAGTGCCATTAGTAACAACAACAACAACACTTTACTGCACGAATTGTATGCCTCTCGTTGATTTTAAAACACCCTTTATATGGTTTTGAACTTTGTAATTCTTTTTTGTTCCTTTTTTTATGTGTGTTTTAATATGCTTTGTGGCTTGCGTGTTTTTGATTACTATACTGTTCAATCTGTGTAATGTATTTTTTTTTCTCTTTCAAATAAATAAATAATGCTAAAATGCGATTTCTTTTCCAGGTGATTTCAGAGGATGATTAGAATTAAATGACCAACTGTTTTCGAAGAAAAATAGGAATCCCCTCACTTATAGAAGAAAGGGGGATCTATTCTTAGTGTAAAAGATGGAGATGAATGAAACATTTTTGGTTAAAGATCACTGTGTTAATTCATTGAATAATGATGAAACTGATCAAAATCAATCTTCCATGGATGAAGGAAGTTTTACATGCGATTTCTGCAACGAAACATTTTCTGAAGAATGCGATTTAAAGGACCATGTCTGCACACGACCGATAAAGCAATCTTATTCTTGCTCTAAATGTGGAAGAGAACTTTCCGATTTAGCTCTGGATGGAACTGGTGAGAAATCATATTCATGTAATGAATGCAGTGAGGAAGTTTCTCCCCAAAGTCATTTAAAGACACTTAATGGAATTGGCACAAAAGCAAAACATTTTACATGTGATGTGTGTGGCAAAGGATTTTCTAAGAAGAGCAGTTTAGTAACACATGTGCATACTCATACTAATGAAAAACGTTATACTTGCGATGTGTGTAATAAAAAATTTTCTCACAAGAGTTATTTAAAAAGCCATTCCCGGACTCATACAAATATAAGACCTTTTTCTTGTGGTGCATGTTGTAAAGAGTTTTCACGCAAAACTGATTTAAATAGACATATTCGTTCCCATACGAATGAAAGACCATTTGCGTGTGATGTGTGCGGTAAAGAATTTACTCAGAAAAGTTATTTAACTCAGCACTATCGAATTCATACTAACGAAAAAGTTTCTTGTGACATATGCGGCAAAGAATTTTCTCAGAAAAGCAATTTAAGGAGACACCATCGTAATCATACTTCCGAGTTGAAATATTCATGCGACATTTGCGGGAAAAAAATTTCTCAGAAAGGTCACCTAAAGATACATTTTCGCACTCATACAAATGAGAAACCTTATTCTTGTGATTTATGTAGTAAAAAGTTTGCTAACAACAGCAATTTAAAGAAACATTATCGAGTTCATAGAAACGAAAAATTAGAGTCTTGTGATGTTTATGACTTAAATTCTCCAAAAGAAGATGGGTTATCTAGTTCATAAGAATGGAAAGGTCTTATTCTTATGATGTGTGTGGTGAAGAATCTTCTTAGAAATTTTATTTTATTGCACAGTCTTATCCATTCTAGTGTTAAACCTTATTCTTGCCATATGTGTAATCAATTTTCTTAGAAAGGTAATTTAAATAAACATTATATTTATTATATAAATGATATTAATAATACTTATTCTAATGTCTTGTGAGAGAAACTATACTGCGGAGAAAAAATAACATTGATTTAAATAAACTATAAACTCTTTATGAAACTAAAGAAACTGCTCTTGATCTGAGGTTAATTATTGCACAATCTGTGAGATTAATCAAAATATTACGCAACTCAATATTGCATTCATATAAATATATATAAAAAACCTTTATTAGAATGATGTATTAAATTCATAGATAAATCATTTATCTACGAAAATCAGTTTGTGTAATCATATTTAATCAAATAAAAGCATTTTATATTTGCACTGGAATCTGAAATATTACTGTAAAAATTTATATTAAAAATATTCTCATAATGTATCGTTACTGTTGTTATTGAAAATTACACATATTTTTTAAATCGATCTCCTATTAAATTCTGATGGAAGTTAGTTTTAAGCACTATTTTGTGTGTCTATCTGTGTAATGATATTTTAATATCTAATTTAAATCTTAATTAATTTACAAAATTTTATCTTAATTTACTTCATATTAAATTCATTTTAAATGTTCTCTTATTCCGAAACCACTTTTTTTATTTAGTTATAGGCGCATTCTATAAAATTGTAGACTTCAGCGTTTCCTTAGGCTCCAAGTGAAAAGGAAAAATCCTTAATACTTAAAAAATTCTTTTAAAAATACTTCATTATGTATCGAGTTACAAAATTCTTTTAAAGATACCTTAAGATTCCTTTTCGTATATTGATATGTAACCATATCAGCATTTCATAGTAAAATCACCGAAGGGAAAAACTTCTACATCTTATATAAATTTATATATAATATAAGTAGGGACGGACACTTGCTCGCTTTCCCTATTCAATCCGAATGTTGTCCGATACTATAAGCGATGTTCGTGAGTGCCAATCAGCAGATTTTTAAACTCCTCTGGCCATTCGTTTAATGTTGGATGCTTAATCTTTCTGTGATGAGTACATAAATTTTCTCATCGACCTACTTCCAAATCAAAACTCAAATCTCAACAAATGAGAACATTCTTTGTTTTTAATCCAACTAGCTGCTCCGACAGACTTCGTATTGTCTAAAGTTATTGGCCTGTCGTAGTCTAATAGAAAAAATAAATAAATAAAGGGTTTCTCAGGAATCACTTAATTTATTGAGTTATGCCTTAATACTAAACAACGATTACTTACAAAAATAAGTTTTCTATATCGTTCGTTTTGTAGGACTTAAGTAATAATGTGATTATATTTTTCATTGTAATGCTTTATGGTACACGATATTTTTTAGTTTGATTACTTGGCGCGTAAACAAATAAAGCTGATGATTTTCCAACGCGGAAGTAGGCAGCATACAACTATCCATGAGAGAAGCGTGGGTTTTCAAGATTACTTCCCCAAAAACTCAACGATTGACCCTAGAATTTATTTCTGGGCATAACGAAAGCAAGCTGCCCTGAAAATTCCAGTTGCTTATTTCAAATGGGATGCCAGTTGGTACCATTGGGATCTTCTCCCTTATATTTTCCCTTTAGAATGGTTGCTTCAATCAAATAATTCAGTAATGTTTTTACTGCTAGCCGTGTGGCTGTTTCAAAGACGCTGTGGACTGATATTTCGCTACATTATAATCACCGATCCTAATTTAAATTGAAGATTATGAGGTGGCAATCCTGGCAAATCCAGTGAGTTTAAAAATTCTGAGGGATAATTGACAACATCATCTTGGTTAGTTCCGCTATCAACTGATTTATATGTCCTCAATTCATCAAAAATTTCATTTTGAATTTTGAAAGTTATTTCATTTACACCCATGTTTTTGGCAGCTAATATAGCTCGTTCGCTCAACTAAAAACTATCTCTGTAATTTTGAGCAAAGTTTTGGAAAATCTTTTCAATAGGCTCAGGTTTGATTCAGTAAACTGACGAAAATTAACAGTCAATGTAATGCTGCCAGTTAAAACGACTGCAGGAGTTTTACCATTACCAACGTCAATGAGTTGTTTGGTATAATCCTAGTATACGGTACCTCTTGATTTGGCGACTTTATACCGAGAAGGCATGACGCCATTTCTGCCTCGGACTCCCGTTAGCTGGTTACTCAAGCTATGGTTCCTGTTGAGTTGTTCAGATGTTTGGCGACATTTTTTAAAATGCCGCCAGAGGGGTACTGTATACTGGGATTTAACCAGTTGTTTTAAAAATATTTCTCCAGATCGATCATTTTTCAATTCGACGCACATGTCCTTGGTTTAATTTAGTACCTCAACGTTTTTCCACAAAATGGAGGACTTTAAACATGCATTGAGTTCATCGCTAGCGTTGACCGTGGAATCACTGGTAAAGTTTGACGAAAATCTCCTGCTTACAAAATCATCGCTTAACCAAATCGGTTTCGATTGTTTCGCAGATCTTTCATAGATCTGTCTAATGCCTTCAAAGACTTTTTATGTGCCATCGTGCATTTATTCCACACTCTCAACTTACATCGCTGCAAAACCTTTGCTATTGTAGAGTTCTAAATGGTGCAGGTCAGAGTTTCTTTGCATTGAATGTTCAATGGTAATTTTAGCGCTGAACGTCTGAAAATGTAGCCTTCCATCAATGTTGTTGCAATACCAGATGAAGCAAATGCGATTGCAATTTCTTTGTGTGAGCGAATTGTTGCTAAAATCAATGAAATAAAAAAAAATTCCCTGTGCCACCCTGTGATCCAAAAATTAAATCTCACCAGTTCCATCATTTACAGTTTTCATAAGTGTATCAAAGACATACTTTTGTCGCTGGTTTAACAGCGAAACTTATTAAAACCTGATTCCCTTAAAGTATTTGAGATCATACAGTTTGTGAAGTTTCAACTCTTGATTGATTGCTTTGGGAGATTAGACGCGGCCTTTCCTAATTGAGGTAATACTTTGTTTGACAACATGAAGCACATGTCCTCAATGGATATAGACGCGTCATTGTAAATTTCTTCCATGATTTGTAAATGTTGGTTTCATATTCTCTTGCGCATTTTTTGCGATGCCGCACACAGAGGAAGTAATAATGACATACAAACCCTTTTTCCCTTCGAACTTTATTTTAGGCAAAGATTGATTAAATATTCATACATATTAATCAACTTAAAGGCATACCATAGATCAGGGGTTCTCAAAAGGTGGATCGCGTCCCCCAGGGGGGTTGCGAGATGTGTCTAGGGAGGTCGCGAGACGTGGAAGAAAGGTTTAAAGAAAATTAAGTTATTGCTGTAGTTTTCATTAAAAAAAGAGTACACATAAAGCTTTTAATACGCACACAAGTTGGTTTTTGTGTTCGATTAGTTAATGGGATATATGAGCGTGTTTGGAATTAACCAATTTTTTAATATCTGGAATGAGCTTTGTAGCACACAAAACAATGTCGTTTTCCAGTGTCCAACGATCTCTTGATTTTGTTTTTAAATTTATCATTATGGAGAATCCTTGTTGATAGTTGTAATATGTAGAAAATGGCATCAACGTTTTTAATGCTGTTGTGGACAGTTCTGTGTATTTATTAATACTTTCCCCAAATTTGTTAATGTAAGCATTGTTTAAAGTTACTTTAGCTGACTGATCGCTTAAAATCTCTATCAGTTGATCATGATAAAGGGCACTTAGTTCAGCTTTAGTTATGGCTTTTTCACTGAATGGATTGACTATCCACACAACCCCACGCATATCCTTAACTGGAATGTAATCTGTAAACTGTTCAATCAAAGTTTCAAGATGAGATGATGCTAGTAAGGAGAAAAATGAAGTATCAAGGGATGTGGCACCAATACCCGACACATACGCTACGAACTCTTGAGTACGTGTAAAATTTTTTAAATCTCTGTTTAAACTTTAGACAGAGTTAAAACTTTGGGGGGTCGCAATGTCTAAAATTTTGAGAACCCCTGCCATAAATAATTCTAACATTCCTTTTTTTTTCCTTTTTTTTTTTTTATTGACGGCAAATGTTTGGCAGCTAGAGGGACAATGTTTTAATTTGTGGTTTGAATGGGAAAAGAAAAATATCATTTTCCTAGCAATTTTTTTCAATTTTTTTTTCTTTATATAAGGACCTTCTTTGTGTCTTAAAGTAGACAAATTGGTCTAGCCGTTTTTGAGTTTTACGCTTAGAGCCCATATGGTGATTCATTTTTATTTACATGGATATCTGAATATTAAATCAGTTTTTCACATTTTGTCTTCAACTTAACCTACTTCATGATAATTTTTTCTTATCAAATTGTCAGATTTGGGAAAAAAAATCGGTCTTTCCTCGCATTTTTTCTTCATCCGATTACGCCGGAAGCCCTAATACTATTTTTTTTTAAAAAAAAAAATACAGTGTTCATACGAGCATTGCTTAAATATTTAGCCGATTCCCAACCAAGAAGCAAAAATGCTTCTTTACTCTTGAAAGAAGTAATTGGGATTTATAGCATCAATGGCTGTTATCCCCCTTCTTTACTCTGAAAAGAGAAACAAATCTGAAAAATATCCAATGGTGCCACAAATATTGTGTCTAAAAATAGAATTAACAAATAATATTGTTTTTAACTCATTTGATGTTAAATAAAGCTTGAACTTTTTCTTTCTTTTTTTTGTCACTACTGTACTGTTAAGTGCAATATAAATGCTTCATTAAGATTTAATAATAATTTTCATTAAATATTCCTAGTAATCCTGACAAAGAAAACCTAAATTATCGTGGGTCGAGTGATTCGCTTTTTACTAATCACAAAGTGAATAAAACACAGTTATTTCACAGAAACTTTTATGTAATGGTAGTAATTCAATTTATTTAAACGTATGTGTTTTTTATAACAAAAGTTAATATTCAGATAAAAGTTTTTGTTTTAAAAAATGCAGTTATTCCGGTTCCAAAATATTACGGTCATATCTTGATTCATTTGTTCAGACTCACGCAAACACACGTATAAATGCGTGTGATTCCAAAAGGAACCGAAAGAGGGCGCTCACATTTCATACTGAGATGGTTTATGTAAATCAGTATTGCAATAAAATACAGGGCAGGCAGCAAAAAATAAGTTAAACACTTCAGAGGATTCTAAAATGCTTTCTATTGATCCAAATAAGATAAGATTTGAACTACAGATTATTGAAATGATGCGTATTACATGTATTAAATTGTCCGGGTTCATGCCCATAGATGGCGTTTCTGTCTCGCTATAAATATAGCGCAAAAATTCACCATTAGGTGACGTTGTAACACACGTAAAACATTTTAATATGGTTTATAATTATTAAGTAAAGTTAAAATTGCCCAGTATTACCTCCTTCATTTTCAACAATATGCTCTAATCGGAGAACCGTATTTTCTACACATGACCAGTATGAGTCTGCTGGAATATTAAGAATATAGCTTATTTCCCGGCTTATGACGAACAGAGAAGAAACTACTGTTCGTGCAGAATCCACTAAAGAAAAATGGTAATAGACATGCGCTGCAAAGCAAATTATGTTTCACATTTTCAATGTCTGTATATGAATACCATTTGGGTTACAGCACCATCTATTGGTGAATTTTAGTACTACTTTTTATTTAAAAAATTGATAAATGTAATCTTATATTATTCGGACCTATAGAACGCATTTTAAAGTCTTCTAAAGTGGGTAACTTTTTTCTTCTTGACCCTGAACTTGGCTAGAAATGGACTTTTGGTTGGTAGTCGAGTAACATACCGATCAAGCAAAAGGGACCCTTCAGCTCGAATGATATTATCTGGCTTACATAGCATTCACCACATACTCTCCCACCAGTGAGTCGGTGGATTAGACGAGCGATACTTATGTGAGGTGTTGGCGGTGATGTTAACAACTGTCGTATTTAATGCACTTCTAGGTCTTTGAGTCGCCGATAGAGGGCGCCACGACAGTTGAGCGAAGCTACGTGCGAAGGTTGTGTTTATCCAAGGTCGGTCACCAGGTTACCACTGTAGGTGATTAGCGGATTGCGCTAGGCCCGAACTCCCAATCTTTTATTTGGTAGCCGAATAACATACCAATCAAGCAAAAGGGACCCTTCAGCTCGAAAGATATTATCTGGCTTATATAACATTCACCACACCATCATTACCCGACGGAGCGTTGGTAGTGAAATATTTCTACAAGAATGATGATCAACTATAGCATTTCGAATGCTGAAGGCGCAAAAAAGCCCAGTTTCATGGAATGGGATGGAAAAAAAAAGCCCAGTGGGGCAAGTGTATAGATGTCCTGAATACAAATTTTAGGAGATCCAAAGAGAACAAAATAATAGCGAAGTTTGTAGAGTAATGCCACTTTTTAAGCAGATTTGAGGAGGAGGCGAATATGTAATACCATGCCCTGGTCACTTTTAAAATTTGTTAAACTACAAGTATCAAAAGGCAAGAAAAATCATATTACTCCCACGACGTAACTTGACTATCACCATAGTTTTGGTGTATTCCGGAAGAAAAAAAAAGGGGGGGGGACACATTAATGAAAAAATTGATTTTATTTATTTCAAGATGTGAGCACCACTAAATAACAACCGTCATATTACCGTCACAATATATTTTAGAAATAGATTATATTTTTTATATGAGATTTACAATCATATATAAAATTAAATTTATAAGTGCTATATTTTGATTTCGAAAATGCTTGACCTGCTAACTGCAGTCAGGTAACAGTTCAACCGCAGTTCATTACTCCGCGGTGGCAACATCGGGTTGCAGACACACTTTAAGCGTAAACCAAATGTAACTCCATTTTATTTCAATTACTTTAATTAGCAAACTAAATTAGTAATTGGGATCTATGCAAAAGTCTGTCTATATTGCTTAAATAAATAGATTGAATTCTAGTATGTGATTGAAGCTTAAAAGATACATGCAATCTAATTACGCGATAGGGGCTCCACTCCAGAGCTGTGGGTTAAATTCATTTAAAAAAAATAGTTACAATACAGAAATGAAATATTCAAAAAAAAAGATTAAAATGAAATCTGCCGTGCATATTTCAATGTATCACATCAGAACAAAATTTCTTGAACGGCCAAGCACCACTTGCTCGTGAAAGTTAAATTATATTTTCATTCATTTTAATCGTTTCATCGAATGAGTCACTTTAATATTGCAAACGATCCAAAAAACTTTGTTTCGCATTTATCGTTTAAGAAAATATCACATTTCCTATTTATATCATTTCATACAATCGCGTGCTCAAAATGACATTTTTCTAGGTTTTAATTGCTGTAGTCATTAATTGATTTTTTTTAAATCAGAGCTTTTGTAAATTTAATGGCAACGCGTTATTAAAAACTGATTTTTTTTTTTTGAGTTGCTCGTGTAGATAATAAAATTTTAATTTTTCGTCTACGGATTTTTTTATTTTTCGCTGACGGATTTTTGTTGACGCCACAAACCTCATTCCCAAAACAACATGTTCCGACATGATAAAAAAAATAATACAGTAGCAATACAGAAATGAAATATAAGCTAACATTTCCTTTTAAACGATTTGAATTTACAACATTTTAGTATCAAAACACTATCAAACCACAAAAAATTAAGACACAATATGTCTTTAATCCTTTAAAAAAAGGGGGGAAGGAGGACATTTTTTTTAAGATTCTCATTTGGGGTTTATTCTTTTCTGAATTTACTCCTCTTACTTTTCGAAAACAAAGTATTGTTGCTATGAAAAGTAACACTTAAGCTTATGAATATAAGGGCGAAAGGGGAGGGTGACATAAGCAGATTTCTTACCAGCTGAGCTTGAAATGCATTTGAATGTCTCTGTGTCTCAACTTATTGCTAAGTATAAAAATTTAAGCTGCCATGATTCGAAGATGTGTAATTTATTTTCACATTCTGCGTAGGTCCCCTTTAAATCAAATGCAATAACTGACCGATTAAATTAGGATATCGAGTATGCCCACCAACACGAACACTTTTTTAAAGGAATCTAGATAAGCAATAGAATGAAATTTGCACTTTTATGGAAATAAATCGAATATGCAATAGAATGCAATTTCGAGAAAGTGATTAATAGTGAATGTTCGATTTGGAACTGTGCAATGGTAGGAATCTTAATAATCAACGACATTTAGACGGAATCGTAGATAGATATAAGAAGTTATATGCTTGTGTTATTAATCATAGTGTGAGCATGAAAGATATTGATATATTTCCCAAAATCTAAACTCGGCATTCAAGAAATAAATTAATTGTGTCTTTGTTCAAACTCTGAATAATTAAATACAATCAGACAAATTCATGAATCAGTATGTAAAGTTCTTTATTGATTCTATAAATGATTAATTCATTCTAATAAGGAGCAACAGTCGACCATATTGAGCTGGAGTTTACTTAACACTTTAATATTATGGTTTTAAAAAAATACTGTGTCTTGACTTTTGGAGGTTGTGAAATTTTCTTTTTAAATATTTAACATCATTTTAAGTAAGAGACGATTTTAAATCTTCTTCCTTGTGATAATGTTATAGAAAGTATATAAACACATTTCGAATATTAAGTAACAATAACTTTATTTATAATAAAATTATCATTTGCTGCTACAAAATATATTAAAGCATTGACTTTTGCAAGTGCTTTTCAAATACATCTGTTTTAGCATAATATTGCACTTTTATGGAAATAAATCGAATAAAATCATCATTAAAACGTTTGTCTTGAACATAAAAAACAAATATTTTAAAAAGATTGATTATTAAAACGAATATAACAATGTTCATATGATAAAAATAAGTCATTATTGTGTTTTTTTTTAAAAAAAGACCAGATGCGAAATTTAAATATCTACCTTCAATAAGGATAAAAAATCTGATGTTAATACAGTAATGCAACAATAAAATTGTACACAAATATAAACTTAAATATAAAATAATTATATTAATCTGTTTAACAACTGATGTCTTTCCATATACTATGTTCCAGATTTAACTTCAAATAACAAAAAATAATCAGATCTTATTTACGATAAAACTCTAAAATTATACATGAACATTTTTATATTATATTAGTAAGAGTTCAATGATAATTTAATTTAAAAAGCATTCTAATAGGTATTCATCTTTCTACTCAGGAGGATTATCCTTTGCATGGGTATCATAATGTCTTGTTAAACTACTCTTAAAAGAAAATTTTGCGCCGCAAGTGTCACAAGCAAAAGGTTTCTCTTTAGTGTGGATGCGGGAATGACTCTTCATTTTGTCAATCTGACGAAAGCCTTTGCCGCACACTGGACAAACGTAAGGTCTCTCGTCTGTGTGGCCTCGATAATGCACGGTAAGACTGTCCTTCCTAGAGAATGCCGTGCCGCAGACATCGCATTCAAAAAGCTTTTGATTAGTATGAGTCACAAAATGTCTGGTTAAACTCTCCTTCCTAGAAAACGCTTTAGAACACACTTCACAATTATAAGGTTTTTCTTTTGTGTGAGTACGATAATGGCTACTCAGTTTGCTCTTCAGACTGAAAGCTCTGTTACAAACATCACATATGAATGGTTTCTCGTCCGTATGGAGACGACAATGGGACATTAAATTGCTTTTTGTCGAGAATGTCACTTTACACACATCGCATTCGAAGATGATTTTATCTTGGTGAGTACGACTGTGCTTGGCGAAACTATCTTTTCTAGAGAATCCCATACCACAAACCTCACAGACAAACTGGTTTTTCTTTTTATGAGTCAGATAATGTCTGGTTAAACTCTCCTTCCTCGGAAATGCCGAGCCGCATACTTCACAACTAAAAGGTTTCTCGTTTGTATGAGTACGATAATGAGTTTTTAGCTTGCTTTGTACACTAAATGATTTGCCACACACATCACAAAAGTGTGGTTTGCCATTTGTATGCTTACGATAATGCGAGTTTAATTTGACCTCTGAACAGAACACTGCATCACAGAGTGAGCACTGAAAAAGGCTTTTATTTGCATGATTCCGATTATGCCTGTATAAGCTCTCCTTTCTAGAAAAGGTTGTTAAGCACAAATCACACTTGAATGGTTTTTCGTTTGTATGCTTATCATAATGTTCTTCAAAATCCTCAACGTTCAGAAATGTTTTATTACACACATCACATATAAATTTATTGTCATCTTCCTCATTAAAGTCTTCTAAAACTGTGTCATTCAACATGGGATATATCACTTCTGCATCTGGGAAACTGTTATGCACACTGCCGTTTTCTTCTGAAAGAGGATTAGTTTCTTCTGGGCTATTTATCGTTTTTTCGTCCGTTTCAGAAACAGGATTAATTATTTCTGTTCCGGTTTGGTTAGTTGGCATACTGTTGCTTTCGTCTGAAAGGGGATGTATTTCTTCTGTTTCTTTGGAATCAATTTCTGTTTTGTTGCTTTCGTCGGAAAAGGAATATATTTCTTCGATTTCCTTCAGATTGCTTTCCATGTTATTATTTTCTTGGTTTTGATTGAGAGCTATTATTTCTTCCATGATTAAACTCCTTTATATACTAATCATTTTAAACTGGCAATTCAGACACAGAAGGTGAGAATATATCCCTGAAAAAGAAAAAAAAAAAGCATTGAATATCAATGTTTTGAATACTAAAATTTGTTTATCAGGAGTAATATCAACAGGATTTAAATACACATATAATAGCATATAAGAGACATCAAAACATATAATAGCTTTTATACATCATGATTTAACATTCTGTTAGATATTATATTTAAGCTCCAAATGAGTTGATTTCGGTATTAATTCCTTAAACATAGGTCTTAAATGAATATGTCTATTAATAATGTAGTGTAAAAGAAATGATGCAGAATTTTATATACAAGGTTTAAAAATTAAAGAAGATATAATTTGTAAGAAGAATAAAATTTAAATTATTATATTCTCCCTGTACACAAAAATTCTGCATTTACCAATTAATTAAACAAAGTACAAAATTTCAGAAGTATATAAAAAATGTGTATGGTGGTATTTTAAACTAAATATCAAATTGGTGATTAAAAATCAAAATGTGAAAATTATGTTCCAGAAAAGGAAGATGCCAAAATTTGAAAACAAAAAGATGCTTTTAATTCCAAAATTAGCATTCAAAGCATCTTTCTTTGAATACAACATAGAATTTAAATAGAAACCCAATCAGACGATAGTTTAACAAATTTTATTTATCATCCATTCATATTATTTCACACATTATAATATAAGAAGTTTAATTGAAGTTAATCTTTATATTGATTTGTTAAAAGTAAATCCTAAATGAATATGTAAATTCCCAAAATTGTATTTAAAAATTATTGCAAAATTTTATAAATAAGATTTAAAATTACAGAA
>JAOUZG010021824.1:210926-226706 GCA_026289955.1 Argiope argentata
TTTTTTTTTTGTAAAAATGTAAATTAATACACTCTCAAAAACTCTCAATTTATCAACTAATTAAATAAAGAACAGAGTATAAAAAATGTGCCCTGGAAATATTTTCAGTCAAAAATAACGAATCATTATATATAAATCAAAATGAAAATACATTAAACTTAGATAGAAATTAAACAATTCAGAAAAATCTCATCCCCCCTTCATCTACAGTTCTATTCTTAGAGTTTTTAGTATATACTTCTTAAAAAAAATGCCTTAAAATTTTATAGACTAAGTTGAATAGTCAATGTAATTCAGACTTTTTATAACAGATCATAATGATATGAATTCTTAATTGAGAAATGCTATTAAAAGGGATGATGATGATGATAATTTTGATTATTACCTTAGTAGTT
Organism: Argiope argentata; assembly: GCA_026289955.1. Classification (NCBI taxonomy): domain Eukaryota; kingdom Metazoa; phylum Arthropoda; class Arachnida; order Araneae; family Araneidae; genus Argiope; species Argiope argentata. Next base: position 211,322 of record JAOUZG010021824.1, read on the forward strand.
AAACATATATATGTTATAATATTTTTACATATATACATATATATGTAATATTTTTTATCTAAATTAAATCTTCATTATTTTTCTTATTTTTATTTGAAATTAGCCCACATAAACTTCATTCTAAAATATTCTCTTACTTTATTATCTATTTGTCACTTTTTATTTAATTCTACACGTTTTAGAATACAGCTGACTTCCGAGTTTTCTCGCACATTGAGTGAAGTTATAAAAATCCCTTATATTTACAGCATTCTTTTAAAGATACTTAAGTTTCCTTTTCCTAAGACAACATGTGTCAAAGAAATCTTTATCAAAATCTAATAATAAAATAAGTGAAGTTAAAAATTTCTGTCTTCTTTATTCTTGTGTTACAATATGAATTACAATATAAATGAATATCAGTTTTATCGCCACTTCTTGTAAAATGCCAACAGAGATAAAATAAATTAAAATTAATATTTAAGTCTTTTCTTCTCAGCCATGCCATATTCTAAATCTATTCTTTTCAGTTAACTGCTGAAATATTTTTACCTTCTTATATGTATGTGTAAATGTACATGTCTGAAAATATGTATATATATATTGTAGAATGAATTTCCATTTATTTTACCACAGAAATGCATAATCTATTCATAAGAAGCAATAATATTATTTGTTTATATAGCAACACAAGAGTAAAGTGTGAGTAGTTTCTCCCTCATTGATTTTTATTGGGAGATTCTGACAGATTTCCTTGCCAAATGCTAACATTAGAAAAATAGTCTTAAATACTGTTGAAAAGAATATGTGTGTGTGTGTTAGGAATTTTTATCTCTTTATGCTGAATGTTGGAAACAAAAATATCAGCAATTTTTTAGAGTGTATGTCAGAAATAATTAAATAAATAAAAAATTCAATCAGAAAATAACTGAACATTTCTAAATAAATATAAAATAATTTAAGATAAAAAATATGTAATTAACTAGAATTTTAAAAAATTAAGAGATATCATTGCAAATACTTATAATTCGAATCCAACTATAATAATGATACTTGATAACTAAAGAATGTATGGACTGATATTATTATATCGATAGATAATAACCATTTTAATCAGATTTTAACTGCATTTATTTGCAATTTTCAAGATGAATACCAAAGTAATATTAGCTTTAAGCATGATTTCAAACAAAAGAGAAAATAATTTTAAAAAATAATGGACTTAGTTTTAAATATTTAACAATGAATTAGCATTTTAGTAAAGCATCCCAAAATATACTTTAAAACTATAGGATTATTATTCTGTGATCTAACCCAATTCCGATTATTTTCTAATTTTCAAATATATAAAAGAATGTTAAATAAATTATATATAAAAAAAAGAAATCCAAACTTTATGAATAATAATAATATAAATTTTTAGTAATGTATTTCAAATAGCAATGTAAATTTTAATTACTTCCCATTAAAAAAAAAGATCTGTAACCAATTTAGAATATCTAAGATGCATACTGAAATAGTGAAAAAGTATTTTTCATTCATTACTATAAAAATTTTATATTCTTTTATACTTATAAAAAGATATCACCATAACATCCATGAATGACAGCATTTGTTTGTGAAGCTTAAGCATCACTTTGTAAACTAAATGAAATGAAATGCTATAAATACTTGATTTAAATAACCAATCATCCATAAAAACATGTCCTTGAAATCAAGAACATTATATTAAATAAAATAATGCTATTGAAATCAATATATAATATGCAAAAATATTTAATATGCATACAATACCAGCAACAAAACACTGCTAATAATCGTATATTAGAAAGCTTCAAATGAGAAGCCTCAACCTTTATTGGTGAAGTGGTCAGTCATTATTGGTCAGTGAACATTATTTCATAGTAATCAATGTTCATTGATAATTATGAAGGTGGATATGAAGTCTGTTTATCAAGTTTCTTTCCACTTACTACTACTATGATACATACAAAGTTAATTTTAAAAAGTTGTATCCAAATACATCATTAACCTCTATATACTTTATGATAACACACAGGATTACTTTACTATGAAAAATTACAAGTAACAATTTAACACAATATCAACTTTAAATATCATTGACTACTGAAAGAGCCAATAGTCATATGGGTCATTTTCAAAAAATTTGCCAAAACAGCATTTGAAAAATTTCAAAATTGAAAATCATCAACTGTTCAATTTGTTTTTGGATACATACCTGAAAATACTCAATTTTTATGGATACAATGATATTTGAGCTTAATTCATCATATAACCAGAGATTTTTAACTTTGAAAGTAAATCTTTGAGCTTCAATGTCATGAGTGTTACTGGACAACATGACTACATTTCTATAAAGTATAAAAAGGTTTATTTTTTCAAAAATGATACATTTCATTAATAAATTTGTCCTTTGACTATATCACATAAAAAAATAATAATAATCAATTTTTAATAAAAATGCACAATATTCATTGTCGCGAGTGTTACCCGATATCATATTTTTACTACCTGTCACTATTGTAAATGAAATAGAAAAGATGTTTTAAAGTAATATTGTTATGAAAATATGTTACTCTTAAATATTCTACAAATTTTAGTGGAGTTATTATGGATTTGTTTTGGTTTTTTCTATTTTATTTTAGAGCTTATTTACTAGGTAACACTCATGACAAATGGTAACACTCTTGACACAAATGGTAACACTTTGATAAAAAGAGATAAAAGCATGTTATGCTTTTTCAAATACATCAATTAGAAATGGGAAACGATAATAAACTGTGTTGCCTTTCATTACAAGTTGGGGGTTAGGTAAAATACTTATAATCTGATCAAATTCTACATATGAAATGTCCTCCTCCATTAATCGAAACAGTTGCCCATTTTCACCAGTTACTCTAAAAAAAGCAACCTTAAGCTCTCCATCCACAGCATCATACTCTTGGCAAACTCCAACATAATGGTACTGTGCTTTATTTGCTTTATCCCTAAAAACTTTAATCAGCACATAAGCACCAGGTTGAAGCTTAGATTCACAGCCACTAACTCCTGGGCTGTCGAGATCAATGGAAGACATTGAAGTGTCATCGTCATCAGTGCTGTAAATTGGTGATCTTTTTTGTTCGACCCCTTCTTTAAGCACAATCTTTTTAAAAGATTGGAAGCACTTGCAAAACTTTCCTAATGTCCATTCATTTTCCATGCAGAAACATGATACATCACGGTAAAAGAATACCTCGGAATTTGTAGTTAATACTTGGTGAATGGAATGAGTACCTTTGACTGTCATGAGATTGGATGGTATTCGCTGAAAATAATTATCAACTTTGTCTTGAGGTATAAAAAATGGAACAATGTTTCAGCATCAGGTATGTCAGTACCATGTGCTACAATTTGATCTGCTGTTCGTTTTAACGTTGCCCCAACGCCATCAGCAGCTCCTTTGCCATGACCAGATTCAAAGAAAGACCACGTAGCTGCTTTAAATTTAAAATCAAAGATCATTGTAGTAAAAAGATAGAAGTTCTTTTTTTGTTTATACTGGGTAGAAGGTCCATCAGAAAAGAAGTGAAGAACTTGTATATTTGGATAATCCTTTCTTAACCAATCCAAAACAGGTTCGAGATGAGCCCAGATTCCAGGTGGACCATGTTCGTTGCTCGGGGAAATTGATGAGAAAGAGAAAGGGCTTTTATCCCTCATATATAACACACCTGTGTGAAGAGTCACCTGATGTCGTGAAGCCCCAAAGTGGTAACTCTGTATCTCCTCATGCAGTTTGCAATTATAATTTTGAGAAAAATCAATAATTATTGCAGCCTTAGTATCAGATAAATGTTCTTTACATTCCTTAAAAGACTTGTTTTGATGTCTTATTTTATAACAATGGGATTTGAATGCTTTCATCAGGCTTTGGAAGGAATTTTCCAATTCATTAACAGTTCCATGAAGTGTTACAACTTTCTGCACATTTACACAAAACAATGACTTTTTTCCATCCTTTGTTCTATATCTTTCTTCTTTTACTTTGCTCCATTTTCTCCAGGTTGTATTACTGTCCAGATCTTTAACTAATACTGGGATTGTATTATGATTACAACTCTTACATATATTAAACATACAGTTAAAGTTGTTTTTATCACAAGCTAAGTAGGATGTCAATACATGCAGGTTTGCAGTAGGCAGAACTTTCAGATGGTGTAGTTTGCAAGCCATGAACTCTAAATTTGCATGTTGCACACACCTACAAGTGTCTCTGTCATACTCAGTTGGCTTCAGAACATAAAATGGTCGACATTTTGTAAACAAAGTGTATGACACAGGTTCAGAAGTTATTTTCTCATCACAGAATTTTTTATATAATACTTTCATGGAATCTAACAAAACTCTTTTTTGCATCTTTAATTTATTTTTGGTTCGAGTTTCCTTCTTTCCTGCAGTAGCATGACTTACATCATCACGTAAAAAAAAATGTTCTATTTTCTCATACTTTTCTTTGATTTCTTTAGTTTTTACCACAGTACGTTTTTTATATTTTAATCCAATAGTGTGAGCTGCTCTACTTTGCATTTTATATTTCTGACACAGCTTTGATGACATAATTCTCCCAATCATTTTCTTATCATTAGCATTAGGTAGTCTTCTATAAGTTGTTTTCAAATCTGATACCAAAATATCATGAAATACCAGCTTTTTTGCAGCTTCATGTTTCATGTTAACTTTCCTTATTCCCAAATTTTTCAGCAATTTTTTTGTTTTTGATCTAGGAGTTTCAACTATAGCGCTTTTTCTTGTCACTTCCCTTGCATACCTTTTTCTATATTTCTCAATTTTCTTTGATTTTTCATCTAATAACTTCTGCAACTCCTGTATTTTTTCTTTCATTTTTGTATTTAATCTTACAGTTTTAGATCTATTTTTTAAGATACATTTTCTTCCTTGTCCTTTCTGTCTGCTTTTTAGTTGTGCAGAAACTGGTGTGCTTTTTAACTGTGAGGGAGATTCGAAATTAGCTTTCAAAGCTTTTCTTTCTCTAGAAGCTGCAGTAGAAATCTTCCATCTTCTCTTTACCTGCCTGTGTTCACGGCTAGTCATTTCACTAACTTTCTTTCTCTTTGCATTTCTTATTTTGTGTTTTTCTTTATATAAAGATTCTCTCTGTGCATCTTGTCTTCTTTTTGCTCTGTATCTTTTTTGCTTTTCTGCTGCTGATAATGCCTTTTCATTTTTTTTGCATGGTGGCATCTTAAAAAAGAAAAAATATTTTTAGTCCTCAAGAAATAAAACTGTTAGAATAACAAATATGATGCATAGATTTTTATAAAATAACAATCAAGCATACTAAAAAAATCTTTATTTGTTACTTTTGGTTTTGGGCAAATATGCAATTGAATTTCATACAAATTGATTTTTCACAATTTCATCACAAGTGTTACTTATTTGTCATGAGTGTTACCCATAGAAAAGTAACACTCATGACAAGTAACACTCATGACAAAAGTATACTATACTTATTTTATTCCATAGTAATAGTCAATACAGAAGCAACTTGTTAGGCTTAATAAATAACAAATTCATGTTCTAATTACATATTAAAAATAAACTTATCTTATCTAATAATTAGTTATAAAAAGTAAGGTAACACTCATGATGATTAATAAAAATACTCACCTTTCTTTGCCTTGTTTTTCCCAATATTTCTTAAATCAATCAACAAAATTCAACAAAAGCACATGTACTGTGTTGCACTAGTTTAGGGAAAGAGTAATAAACACCAAAACTTGTAGATCACAGTGCCATCTATTTTTAAATAATTAAAACAAAAAACAGTAACACTCATGACACAGTTCTAGGACAGGCCTTTACAACTCAATATTGACACTTAATAATATGTTTTTTGTTTTAAAAATATCTACATATGGTAGATAATTCCATATATAATAAGTAACATTTATTTCTTTATATGAATAATGTAAATTAGTTTTTGAAAAATCAAGTTAACATTGAGAAAATGGACTTCGGACAGCAAAAAAAAGCCAGTTTCCAGGTCAATGTTTAATTTTTTGGGGTGTTTTTTTAATCCCAAAAATGGTTAAATTTTTTAACAATCATGTAGAAAATAGTTCAATAAACAAAAATACACACTTATTTTCTGTTTAAATAAATATAAAAAATAATTAACAGATCTAAAATAGCCCGGACAGTGAATTGGCAAATTTTTTGAAAATGACCCATATATATATATATATACTCTTTTTAATATCCTAAGCATTAAAGTCAACATTCTTTGATGTCATTAAAATTTTGAAGAAATTAAATTTCTTACAGGAGAAAAATATTTTTAAAGAATTAGCATTTATTAAAGAAATTATGTCTGTACATAAATCAAAATTTCTTCTATTACAATTATTTTCAACAGAAATATAGTTAAAAAAATAATAATTGACTAAGAATACAATATATTAATACAAAATATGGAAATCATCTAAAATATTTAAAAGATCATGTTACAAAAATTCTTTCATAAATATTTCAAAATAATACAACAGTTCTTTACTTTATTTATATTAACTTTTTCGTTAAAATCAAACATTATTAAAATACTAGAAAATTATAAAAGGTTAAAAGAACTCATTAATTGCATTTTCAGTCGATATATTTGTGGGAAAATCATTTATTAATATTATATATAAAAAATATTCAAATTAATACTTCTTTTATTTTCCAGAAGAAAAAAAAATCAATAAAAATAAATGCAAAATGAGTTTTTAATATAAAGAATTGTACAAGAGTTTCAAATAATATTACATTGATTAATTAATTTATAAAAAGTACCAGAATTACTGTTCATTTAATAATCATTTTGAAAAGTATTACTAAAAGCAATGCTTCTAATTGCATTATTATCACTGATGTTTTTGAAATTGGCTAATTTTACATGTGAAAAATATCCATTAGATTTTTTAAGTCCAAATTTGAGATCTGACATTGACTCTGCAATCAACATGTATGCTAATAAAACTAATATAAACAATCCCAAAAAATATGTCAATTATAATTTCGCCCATTATAGAAAATGATACCACATTTTTATTTATTAAATTTCATGATCTTTAGCTCCATTAGTTTGCAACATGTGTTCTATATTAAATTATTATTTCCCCTTTTGTTGTAACTTTTTTCAGTCAGTAATTAATAATTAGAAAACTTACTTCAAATTCATTCTCAGCAAGTTACCTCGATTATTGCATTATCCCAATTTTTTCTCTAATTATAAATATGTTAATAAAGAAAGCTGATTGGAAGAATCCAATTATGGGTAAAATAGTACATAGCCAATTAAGCATAAATCATTTAAACAATCTAAATCATGTGGCTGATAAATCAAAATAAGCAGAATAAATAACCACTATTGGTGAATAAAAACCACATGCAAGATAAAAACAAAAACATCAACACACGTAACCCTATCACTTGCAAGCAGACAAATCGTCCATATGTTTAAGTATAGCAAGATACCATAAAGAAGGATTGCCCCATTGGCTATTACAATATACTGATAATTTTCTAGAATTGGTTCACTTTCAGAAAGCGAATGGACTTTAAATACGAATACGCGAATACTATTTTGAAGGTGAGGAATTCAACTTAATACACATATTATATAGTTTAACGTCTCTGTTTTGCAATTCAAATCAATTATATTGGTTAGCATTTTATTATTTAAATAATTTTTGTAGCATTTTTTTACTCAAATAGTTATTGAACAATTTGAAAGGGTTCCTTTTATCACATAGTGATAATCTTAGCATGAAAAAAATGAATTTCGTTCGCTTAGCATTGATATTAATTTTAAAAAAGTCTTAAAATAGCACTTGAACAAAGTTTGAATGTTTGCTAGACCAGCAAACGGAATTATTATGAAAAAAGAAAGATTAACAAATTTTCTCATAAAAGCAATCAATCAGGAATCCCAAATATCAGACAATATTGTAAAATTAGCAAAAACAATAATCTATACTGAAAAGACGAGTGCATGTACTTGTATGTGAGCGTATTTAATGTTTGGTCTTCTATAGGCCACATCGTTTGTCGAAAAGTCACCAAATTTAATACATATACTTTGGAGGACAAGAATGCACATTGAGGAATTTTTTAAAATTTTATTTATAAGTGTAAATAATTAAAAATTAGGCTGAATTTAGAAGTTTTCACTCGCTAAATTCGGAAAATAATTTAAAATAAAAATAAATTTTCCATTGATTTAATCAACCTTTATATATATATATATATATATATATATATATATATATAATATTTCTAAATATTCAAATTTAATAATTAAAACTTTATTGATTTTGGAAATTTTTCAAAAATATTTATTTGGTTGATTTCCTATGGTAGGTAAAGTTGTTCCCTGAAGATAAAATCGTTTTCAATATTTTATCAGCTATCTATCTGATTGTGCAATTTTTTCCATTGTTGAAAACTGAAGAACAAGGATTCTGTTTCATATTTGTACAATTTTAAGAGTTGTAAAAGAAAAATAAGGTTACTGTATCACGAACTTTAAAATGTAGTCGAACCAGATATTTTAGATTTTAATAGCACCTTGGTGGCATGGGACTGTCCTTTGTAAAAAAGGCTCATGAACACAATAAATACAGCAATTCACAAAATAATAAAAAATAACACGGCTTTAAAAGTTGATAGTTTGGCAGAAACAGAGATATGAAGTTATCTGTACACGATTTAAAGAAAATTAATCAAAATAATATATTTCCAGCGAATTATCCAAATGCCAAAGGAGAATAGTTTCAAAGTGGAGGATTTAGTCTATTGCACCTAAAATTGATCGAGTTATGAAATTTTGAATATCACTACCTTATATAAACGCTAAATTTTAGACCGTCTCAAAGAAAATAAAACAATCAGCGGTATGAACTATTCTAAGATAAATTACGTAAAATTATAAAAAGTATTGATTGTTTTTAAAAATTGTACTTTTGGAAACTTCATAATTCGATTAAATTTGATCTAAAAAATATTATTTATTTATTTAGACATGATAGTATCTAGAATATTTTGCAGAATATGATTTCTTTAGAACAAATTGTTGTATAAAATTTTGACTTTATTGAAATATATTTATTGATCTAAACAAAATAAGATATTATTATTTACGACACTTAAATCTGTTTAAAAACAAAACTAGAAAATTTTATGATGAAATATTTATAGAATATTGCTTTTAAATATTGCATAAGTTCTAAAAAAATTTCTGTAGTTGCACATTAGACTTCGATGCCGGACGATTATGTTTTCTGTATTCATGTTTTCAGAAAATTTTCTTGGTTTCGGTTAAAATGCTTTTATATAAAATGAAGTTTAATCCCATTCACTTTAATTTCATATTTTACGGGAGCAATCAGGAAATGATAGAGATACATAGTGCAATGAATAGAGTCGCGTAAGGCTTCTATAATAGCATATGATTATCAAAACTTAAAGCTTAAAACTATTTTATTGAAGCTATTAAGAGACCAAGATGCGTAAAATATTTAATTGAACAAATTTAATTCCACATATTTTCAGTGAGCAATAATCTTGATAAACCAGTTGTTCACTAAAGAAAAGTATAGTTAAACAAAATGACTTTTGTTTTATCAAAATTATATTCTAATATTGTACAATATAGGGAAGTGCAAAGTCATTGAAAAGAATTCAGAGAATATATAATTGTATAATGTAAATTGTTAAATGCATATACACATAAATTTGGTGCTAAAATCAAAAGTGACAGGGGGAATTGTACTTTAGAGAGACAATTGTATTTTTGTTGGTAAATGCCTTCCCCCTCTCCCACTGTTGGCGAGAGGAGACTTTTGTCATCAAATATCTTCACTACCTCGAAACGGTTGTAGGAAGCTATACATTTACACATATAATAATTAAAAGCCATTTTTGTATTAATATATTGTAATTAATCGAAATATACCGGTAATTATTTGAGTCGACAAAATTACGATAGATTGATAAATCAATAACGTCAAATTTTACAGAAAATTTTTGATCGGTACATTTAGAAATCATTGTAATGTCGACAACATGAAGTCAGCCAATTTTTGAAACATCTGATTCAAATTTTGTTCATTCAGCTAGTAGTTTGCATATATTTAAAAGTATAATAAGCAAGATGTCAGGCCATGTCGGATTTCAAGAATTATTTTTAATCAGTCGATTAAGAACTCAACACGATGGATATTGAAGACGTCCGCTTATTTTTAAATCTACCGATTTCCAGATTCTTAATCCAAATGTCTTTCCTCAGCGCTCGATTTAGTATAACTGGAGCCCGGGGCAAAAAAAAAGTTGGGGTCCTTTTTGTGCTTTACTACTTTAGTAATGAAGAAAGTTAAATAAACTTTATATTCAATTTGGGGGACCACTAGGATGTGTGGGCCTGGGGAAACTGCCCCTTATATCCCAGCCTTAGTCTGACCATGTCTTTCCTTCAGCTTATAATGTGTACTATACTTAGCAGAATAATCAACAAGATGGTAAATGAATTTTGAGTCATATTTTTGAACACTTTTATTTTTCTTTCTGCTAAGATATTAGCATGGTTTACGAAAAACCAAGTATTTATTTTCATCTAATATTTCAGTAAACCGCTGGTAAAAGTGTTAGGAAAATTGAGGCTTTTACATTATGCATAATTTTAGTGATAAAATTGTTTTCCGTGATTCAAAATTCTCTGAATAATTAGAGAAAAAATGTCATTTTACTCATTAGATGGTTACTGCCACGGCAATAAATTTACAACATTTTATGTTCTACTGCGTTTATTCTATAATGATAACTGTCTAATAAAAATCTGATTAAGGATTAAAGTAAATTTTATAAAAACCTAGGTAACTGCCGTTGAAACTTGTTTTCCAATATGCATATTAAGAAGAGCTGCTTTGCTAAAACCAAATTATGTGAATACACTATGAATTACTAGTGATAATAAATTAGATAAGTGCAAATGACCTTAACCCAGGTAGCACATCCTGTAGCATAATATTGTATAACATCGTGCTATATTATATGATATTAAACATTATTACGCAATACTAAGCAATATAGCGAATATTGATCAATATTGTACAATATTTGTGTGCTACTAGGGAACTTCATTCCACTATTTTTTGTAGTCTTATTTATTAAACTCTAATTATTTCACAATGGAAATATTAGTGACTACAAGTGACGACTAAGGAATCATTCATGATGTTTTAGCAAGACCAAAAAAAAAAAAAGAACTCTGCACAGGCATATTTGTTTTTTGGAATATATAAAAAATGCTTAAAAAACTGTACAACTGTGATCCATAATTTTCGAGAAAAGGTATGACGTCATATCTGGTTTACGAAAAAACCTTTATTCGAAGTATGAATATCATTATTTACACAATTTTAAATAGAAGATGTTCGAAATGTCCCCCACGCAAATGGAGGCATGCATGCGCACTCGCATCGTGCAATGGTTGAGTGTACACTTTCTAGCATCGTAGTGTCCAAAAAAGTAAACACGCTGTGAAGACGAATGGACTAAGCCCATTTCTGAAGTAACTGGGTCTTGATAAACGAATTCCTTTACATGGCCCCATAAGAAGAAATCTAAAGGGGTCAGTTATGGAGATCGTCTTGGCCAGCGGCTCAGTAAAGATTTTTTTCGTAAACCGGGTTTGACGTCATACATTTTCTCTCGCAATTTTCTCGAAAAGCATGGGTCATAGAGTTATAGTTCTTTCGGCATTTTTTATGTCTTTTAAACAAAGAATCTGGCTGTGCAAAGTTTATCCGGTCTTGCTGGGACACTCTGTATATACATATGATATGGTAACTTTTAAGCGATACTAAAACAGCTTCTCCAGGTGTCCACTAATCTTCTTAAATAAATTAGATCTAAAATTTTCAGTTTCTGCATTCAGTATTGTAATTACTCAAACAGGAAAAATGATTTTTTCTTCTTATTTAGTTTTTCATTTAATTACTTTTCGTGACATGAGTTATATAATTCCAGGTGCTTCTAAACTTTTAATAGAATTTGGATAAAAATAGTTTCTTAAAACGATGATTAAAATAGTTATCCTTAGAATTTTCAGGTATAATACTTTGAGAAAAAGCCAATTCAGAAGAAAAAAAAATGTTTTTTTTTTGGGGGGGGGCAGGTATTAGTATGCAATAGCTCCCAGGGGAAAAGGTATTTGATTATAAGAGCATGTACTTAAAATTAAGATGGGAGGGTTCAAATTCAAGATCTAATTATATTTGTATAAAATAAATTGGTTTTTAAATCTGTATATACATTGATTTAAGTACATGTGAAATTTACTTTAAGGTTTGAGTAGTTAATTTTTCATATCTTACTAAGCACTGTCTGAAAGAAGAACTTTTGTACATATATTTACAAAACAGAAAAAACAATCTTCTATTTTCTTAAAAAGTAGCAACAGCATCGCATGTTTTACGAATTAGCTTTATGCTCTCATTTTCTCCCTACTCGCATTATATATTGTCTGTCTCCGAATAATTGTTAATTTTTGTTCTTTTCCTGGAGTTTATTTGTCTTAAAGTTGAATCACATCTGAATTCTTACACATTGTTGTAATCTTTTTTAAAAAAATTTTGTTAGGAAGGTAACTACGCTAAAAGCGTCTTGTATACGAACATAGACTCTTTCATTTAGTATGTCATGTCATCCAGAAACGAACGATGTACAAAGTTAAATGCGTTTATTTATTTATTTATTTATTATTATTTTTTTTGATACTGACTATTGCTAAAAGACACAAGAGTCTGAAGCATTCCGAATTAATATTAAAAGCAAACAAACAAGCGGCTTCCGTTTCAGAAATAGGTATGAAGAAACGGAAGAATCTATGTGAAGTTAGTTCATCATAAGTTCCTTGATTGACAAGGATGGAAGCTTTTACACCTTTCAGAATTAATATGATATAAGGTTTTCCATGATATTCACAACACTGTACAATATTATTTAAAATATTTTACAACATTGAAATGCTACTGAGTTGAAATTGTAATGTATAGAATGCGGATTGATAAAATTTAGGCAAGAACTGATTTGAAAAAAAGTTTTTAGATACGATTGTTGTTGTTCTAGTGTTCAGATTTACAACGGAAGGAGCCCCCCCTGGGGGGGGGGTCTCGAAAATAGGGATGAGATGCTTCCTGTATGGTGGTTGGATCTTTCCAACCCGATATGTATACTATAGGTGGGGATTAGCTCCTCCCATCGATGACGGGACGCACTTCCTTCGGGAAGGGTTGTACCATGGCCGGTGATGGCCATTAAGACTTAGACAGTTCCCACTAATTGCTATTTGCGGCGTTCTGGTGATTCAGTTTCTATGGTTAATCCGTGTGCCTTCGTGGCGGGTTGAAAAGTCTGTTCTATAACTTTACAACGGAAGGAGGGGTGCGGTAGCTACTGAGGGTAAAATGATGCCAAAGTTATTTGAATTACATCTCGTTCAAACTGAAGTGTAGCTGTATGTACATAGTTAGCATTAAAGTGCTCTCCCCTCCGGGTAGACGGATCATCGACTATAAAGTAGTCGATGATTCCGTTCTATCAAGGCCTTTTTCAAGCCGAACTGCTGTAGGAAATTTGAAGTTTTATCGAAAACCTGATATTCATTGCACGCCCTAGAAATGGTCGGGAACGAAAATCGAAATTTCATCTTTACTTCAGAAATGCTGTGCTCCCTCAATCATGCGCCATCGATTAGTCACCATTAAAAAAATTGCTTAAATCCTGATAATATACCATTGTAACAGTAAGCATCGATGTAATAGCCTCCTCAGGCACCTGTTGTATTATACATGCACTGTCTAAAGCATCGCATTACGCTGATCGGTTGAACACCTTCCTTATTTTCATACGACCTGCCATACTACTTTTTCTGGCTCTTCAGTGTATATCATTCAAATTCCTTGAATATATTCATTGCCGTCAAGAAAATAAGTATCATTTATTCTATCAGTTTTAATTAAATAAGATTGCCTTTTCAAATTTCAAATGATATTCCCAAAAATATTTCTTCTTTATCATCTACTATTTATTAAAAGACAACTATATATTATCCAATCTCAAAAAACAATCATTCAATGCCTTCGCTCCCGTTGGTTGTAGGAGTCAGTTTGATATATTTATACGACTGGTCTCTGCCATTTGTAAAGACAAAATCTCCGCCTATGGCACAACTGGACATATTAATACTGAATAATAATCTGAAAATTCTGCAGTACCATTCTTCGATGGCGAATATATAGAGTTCTGTTGGAAAACACAGGCTCATGTTATCCTAAAGTAGCAGTCTTAGCAATGTTCAATAACATTTTTACGGGGTCCTTAGTGCTCATCAGATGAAGATAATAGATAAGTATGATTGTTAACTAACTGGTGTCACTTAATATCCTCGCTGAACCAAGATAACAAGTCAGAACATATCTTGTTGATATTATAATTCATACTCTCCTAATTCTATTGTTTCGACACATCAAAGAACAAAAAATGTCTACTGTATCCCATTTCTATTCATTTCTGACCTATATAGTCCCGAATACTGAAAATACTTTTGTAACCGGAGATTACCTGAAGCATCTTCGATTCCCTTCCTCTTGGAACCGAACTTATAAGTTAAATACTGCATATTCTGAACGAAATCCAATACTCTGAATATTTCCATTCTCCCTTTTCTATTTCCTCAGAATTGTTATATCAGTAGATACAAACAAATATCGGAAAAAGCTCATTGCATCGCTTTTCCTGTTACTTTTAACAGTTAGTGAAAAATACCGGTAATACTTTTGTAACGCGAGGACTGCCCCCAAAACAATCTTCGATTTTCAACCTCTTGGAACCAATGTCATAATCTACGACATTCTGAGCGATTCCTAGTGCTCTGGTTATTTCCAATAGCACCGGGCCACATTCTGATCGACTGATGTTTCTGCTACTTAAATAAAACGGCTATAAGTACTTTTCTATTATGATCTAATCTGGGCAACGTAAAAAAAATTGCCTGAGATTCCCCAACTTTATGGAGATAAGACTAATGTTTTTTAAAAGATATTTTCGTTTGAATAATTTTGTATTTACTTTTGATTTACATGGGGCGTGCACTCGATATTATACAATTTAAATTAATTATCACCTGGGGTTCCAAAAATTATTAAAATCATTTTTTCCCATAATTTCTCTCTCTCTCTCTCTCTCTCTCTCTCACACACACACACACACACACACACACACACACACACACACACACACACACACACACACACACACACACACACACACACACACACACACA
>JAOUZG010021824.1:226806-284925 GCA_026289955.1 Argiope argentata
GAGCGGCACAAAAACTCGCCAAAGTTGGCGACGTTTGGCGAGGAGCCACGCAACGGCTTGATTGGTTTGGCGAAAGTAATAGTCTAGTAGCCTCTGGATTGTGCGCGTTGTTTTGAGAATTTTCAAGAGATTCGTTGCACTCGTTTCTTCGGCTATATAAGGACGAGTAGCCGGAGTGAGTTAGTTAGTTAGTTCAGTTCCTCAGGATACTATAACACCCAATATTCCCCCAACCGTTGAAAACAAGCCCAAAGGTCCGGATTCCGATCTATCAGATATGTTCGACCTCCTCAATGAAATTAAAACTCTTTTCAAAGCCTTCCCTAACCTCAAAAGAGCAATTAGTGAAATGAAATCAGCAACTGATCCCCTAAAAAACTATTCATTCTCTTCGAATCGCTAAGTCAGAACTCAAATCCCTAAAATTGCTCCGTTCAAGTCTTAAATAGTCATTTCCAAATTCTAACCCCAGCCAATAGCAGAGTAGCTCTCCTCCTCACCACGCCCTCACCCCTCGTGGGTAACTCAAAGCATCTCTCCAGTCCATGCCAGTCTCCTGTTTGCAGCGTCGCATGAAGCATCTCCCAAGTCGAGGATAAGCCCCTGGTGGGGCTAGGCGCCTCGAAAACCAGCCTCATAAAGTGAGTTAGTTAGTTAGTTCAGTTAATTGAACTTCAGTCAGTTCAGTTGCTTTTCGTAACAAAAAAGAAATTGCTGAGTTCAGTTTTTTCCATTGATTTTTCAGTCATTTTTCAATCTTTCAGTCAAATTTTTAGCTGATTTTTTCAGTCATTCCCGTCCTCAGTTATGGAGGAGGACGGTCGTTCGGAGCTAGTGGATAGTGCTACTCCTTCCCGGAATCTTCTACCGCTGGATAATGTGAAGCATCTTTGCACTGAGTTGATTGTTCCTGACACAGAATGTCCTTCCGAGATTTGTACCGAGATTGCAAAGCGGCAAAATTATATCGAAACTGCCCAGTGTGAGATCAATAGAGCTAAAATCCGAGTACAAGGATACATAATGGAAGGACAATACCGGCTGCATGAATTGACCAACGAGGAGATAGAGATGTGGAACGAAACCTTGAAAGTCGCTGAAGGTGAGCGTGACTCTTTATATGCTGTTGGCTGTAAACTTAGGAATTACGAAAAGAATTTTCAATCCCCCCCTAGAAGAAAAATTGCGAAAGTAAATACTTCTGACCAAACCCCTAAAGTAATTAATCTGCAAAACAAATTCGAACCCTTAAATGTTGTGCCAATAGATCCCCCTGAAACGATTACCGAGGAAGTAAAACCTAAAATTCCCCCCAATCATGCTTAAATATACAAAAGACTACAACAAAGTTCTTGAGATCCTCAACTCTAAATTTGGCACAACTAATAATATTCTGAGAAATAATTTCATTAAGGTCTTCCCTGACTCCATAGATACTCACAGAGAAATCCAAAAATTTTGCAAAGAGAATGAACTGGAATTTTATGTTATTCCCCCCAGAGCAACCCGACCGGTAAAAATCGTAGTAAAAGGTCTCCCAATGGATTACATGCCTGAAGCCCTTGAAAGTCAACTAGAGAGCCGTGGATTTTCTGTTAACAAAAAAATTCGCTTAACTCAATTTAAATCCAGGAAACCCCTCCCCTTTCTATTAGTTGAGCTCAATAAAAATGCAATAGTTGATGAAATTTATGACCTCTCTAGCATTGAATACTTAAAAGTCACTATCGAACGTTACAGAGGACGTAACACAATATCGCAATGTTACAATTGTAACCTATTCGGTCATGTCTCCACTAACTGTGCACTTAATCCCAGATGCATTAAATGCGGTAAAGACCATCAAACCCGTAATTGCCCGATCACTGAAAAAGTTACTAATCCAAAGTGTATAAATTGTGACCAAGAAGGTCACACCGCTGCCTACAGAGGCTGCCCAAAATTTCTGCGAAACAAAACACTAAACCCCCAATTGATTAGGCAAAATTACTTTACGGCTAAATATGCTAACTCCAATAACTCCTACTCAAATATGCTTAAAGCAAACATGCCTCAGAGGCCACCAAAACCAAATAATAACCCTCATCAAAAGGAATTATCTAACGACTCCCTATCAGATATTAATGATATTTTTGAATTATTAAAAGAAATCAAAACTATCTTCCAATGTTTCCCTAACTTAAAATCCGCCATCAAAGAGTTCAAAACAACAGAAGACCCCATGAAAAAACTCCTTATTCTATTTGAATCTATGCAAGCAAATCCTTAAAAAGACAAGACAAGATGATCTGCTTGCGGGGTTCCTAGCCCCGGCAGGGGCTTAACCCCAGTAATGACAAGTTCTTTAGTGCTTGGCGGTCGCCGTAGTTGCGTGGCAGGAAAGCAAATCCTTAAAAATTTTAAGTTCGAGTCTTATATAGTAACTTACTAACCCAGCCAACAGCCAACCAGACCCCACCTTCTCTCACCTCCACGCCTACCCTCTGAGGGCACCTCCATGCTTTCTGCAGTCCATGCCAGTTCGCTCCCAGCCAAGTTCAAGTTATCTTAGCCGTGTTCGAGGATAAGCCCCTGCCGGGGCTAGGGGCCTCGTGAACCCATTCTCCTAGTGAGTTAGTTAGTTGAGAGTTTGCTCTGAAATAAAAAGCGTCTCGCTGTACTAAAGGATTTGTGAGCTGTGTTTACGTTTGCTGTTAACGTTATATTATTGAGCTCGCTGCGATTTACTGTTGCTGAGCTATACGATAGCTGTTTTGCAGTCTGTTTTATTGTGCGTAAGACTTGCATTTACGCTGTAAGTGACTGTTGACTGCTGGATTGTGTTTATCTAAAATTGTTACTCTATTAATTATCCTGTACCTAACTGTAAATAGCTGTAAATAAATTTGTTTGTGCTGTCCTCAAATAAAGTCCATTCAATCCGAACCCACTAAGCTAAAAACGTAACTATATATATATATATATATATATATAGATACATATATATATATATAAATATAACTTTTGAATCCGATACTTAGATTATCTTAAAAAAGAGTTTTGTGATAATTTTCTACTTCGCATTCATTTTAAAATTATTCTCAATTTTGATTCTTTTTTTTTAAATCGAAACTTTGAAACAAGCTCATTTGAAGACGACGAACAATTAAATTTTTGGTTATTTCTGATCCTAGTATGCAGTTACCTAAAAAAATGTTTATTCAAAGATTATATATATATATATATATATATATATATTGAAGGTTAGGACCTTGTATATCATGCCAAAGGACCTTTATATGGCTTTGGTTATTTGCTGATTTTTAACTAAATACCACAATAGAAACACATTCATACATTCTATCAAATGCCTTATATATTAGAAGGTCAGTATACACAATTTAGTAGCTTATTTTAGATCTAAAAAAAAACATGTTTTTTCCAAATTATCTATTATTTAACAAACTATTTCATTGATTATTATTATTTGCTTTAATGCATTCTTATTTTGAGATTTTCCATATCTCCTTTGAGTTGACCTATGACATGAAATTTGAATTCCATATTTCAGTCTATGAAATTACAAACGTGCATGATGAAATAGTTCCTTAAAACGATAAATATCAGAAATCACGACGGAATGTTTACTCGGAATTACTGGAATAATTATGATGAAATTGGTTTCGAATTTTTAAACCAAATGTCAAAACTGTAGACAATTTTTTAGGTAGAAAACATGGAATTTTTATTTCTCCTCTTTTCTTTCCAGGATAATCTTATGAATCCTTGGTATAAAAAAGTAAAAAGAGTCATCAGCGCAACATTTAAGAAAAAACTGTAATTGTTCTAATAAAAGACAACTACTGAGACAATAGATAGAAAATCAAAGGCAAATTGAGATTTTCCCCCTTTCATCGTTGACTTTTCCTATCTCCGTAACATTAATAAATATATTCTCAATTAATAAGGCGATTAACGAAGCATCTCTTTCCTGAAAAAATGAAATTTAAAAACTCAAAGTTCTCGCAGTAAATAGTATAAAAATGGTATTATTAATGCGGAAAAATGCCAATCATTTTATTTAAAAATATACTTTTATAGTAATGCGCAAGTATTGTAAGTGCATTCTTGTTTATGCTTATAGGAACATAAGGATACAGTATTAATACGGAGCCTTAAAAATGTGCTTTATCTTCTATTTAATAAAACTTTTATTGCTGTTTTCATTCTCAAAGGCCCCAGTTAATATACTTTCGTGACATTGCAATTTGTAAACTCAAAAAAAATCTTTGCAAAAATGACGCTGTTAATATTATTAGGAGCAGATTGAGTGGTCGAGAAAAAATAAAAACTAATTAAAATGCCAGTTTCATGAAATAGCGGTAATATGGGATTCTTATCCGTCCCAATAAAAAAATATTGGAATTGTTACGATTTCCGAACAGAAAATTGAAATGTCATTTCTGAATCCCCTCTCTTCTCCACCTTTCCCACTAAGCCTCTATTATCAAATAATTTGAAGAAAAAAAATGTCCAACTATCGAACTTTTTATTTTTATTTTTCCTAAAAACGAAACCTTCTAGGAAATAACTTATTACAATTTTCAGATTTCGCAGTACTAAATATGAAATTGAGTGATTACATTTAAATTAAACCATTACGAGAAAATAATAATTATCGTTTACATAAGGGATGGCTATTTTGGCATTAGATGGAAAATCAAAGTCTATTTGGAAAACTTTTGCTATTCATTAGGATATTTAATATAAACACGATCAATAATGTTAAAAAATGACATTTTATTTCTTAAATGAAATAAGTAGTCACTGTGGTTCAGTTTTTAAGCCCACAAAAGATAATCATAAAATATTTTAAGATTATAACTAACCTTATTCAATAACACCCTGAACTCATTTTATGAATCTGTAAGTATATCGCATTAACAAATCCTTATATTCGTCTCTCAGTTTACCCCTTTCAGATTCTAAATTTTCTTTCTTTAATTTATAAATGCATATTGAGAATTTTATGATTAATATATTTTTATCAAAATGCTCATTTAAAATAAAAATGTCAAATTAAGAATAAAACTTGCAAATGAAAGTGAATAATCAAAGATTAAACTAATCAAAAATAACAATCTTCTTAAAAAAGGCCAATCTTTTTTCATCATTTAGAATGATACAAACAAATGTTTATATCAACATGTTATTAAAAAACTTCTATATATCTACTTTTATTATAAATGACATATCTACTTCCACTGAAAATAAGAAAGATCCGAATCAACGTTGTATAATGAGCACTGATAATAAAAAAAATCAAATACTGAAAATAAAAAACACATCTACATTATTTTATACATTTATTTGTTTCCTATATATGTAAATACATTTTTCTTTGTTGGTTTGTTTGAATTATAATATCGTAAATGTTGAGTAATCCAAACATGAAGGGGTCACAATAAAAATTCGATTAAAAAAAAACTCATATTAAGAAAAACTATCTAAAAATTAGCACAACATGAGATAAAATTAATTTTAAGTAAAATTTGGAAGTAAATATACACCTGTAACTAAATGACATGCAAGCATTAAATGAAAAATAGGTAATGCCAATAAATAAATGATAATGATTATAGCTAAATTTTAATAATTGTATATATTGTAATAATTTTAATAAAAAAATAATGCAATTTATATATAAGGAAATAACTTTAAAATCAAAAAAATAAGCAAAACATGGGAAAACATTATCACAAAATAATAATAATAATAATAACTTCTAACCAGGGGGTGGGGATTTTAAAACAGAGGAAGAATTATCGCATTTTTGATTGATTACTTTGAATCACTAAACAAATCTTCTATTAAATTAAAACCCTTAAAAGTTATTCATTTACACTCAAT
This sequence comes from Argiope argentata, assembly GCA_026289955.1. Classification (NCBI taxonomy): domain Eukaryota; kingdom Metazoa; phylum Arthropoda; class Arachnida; order Araneae; family Araneidae; genus Argiope; species Argiope argentata. The sequence continues at coordinate 232,696 of JAOUZG010021824.1, forward strand.
AAAGATAACAGATTCAAACACATTAAGCTAACAATAAATAATTGGTAAATAAAAGATATATTATTACAACTTTTAATTTAAGCTTTGTATTTTAATTAAGCTAAGGCAAAATTTTAGCATTATATTTGTAGGGAATTCAGGGGGGATTAAAAATACTAACAACTTTGAATTAGAAATCATGTACAGCTATAATAAAAAAAGTGTTGCATAAATAGGCATAAAAAATGTACACACATTTTAATTTTAATTTCTTTTCTGATATTTAAGAAATCTGAAATAATAATAATAATAATGTAAGAAAATTTCATAGATTGCTAGAATTTCAAAATCCAGATGACTATATTTTATTTGATTCAGGAAGGAAATCTTTTTGTTAAATAGAAACCAGTCTAAATAGAGTAATAAATCTCTTATACAATAATTATAATGCCATACAATATTTGCACTGAATAGGAAACAAAAAATTTATCACATTGCTCCATAAATAATTTATAGTAATATTACATTTAAAACAAAATATATAAACAAAACTTTTACATTTAACAAATAACAATCATTTTTTGCGTAAGTACTTTCTCTCTTTATGCTTTTTTTTTTTCAAGAGATTCATGAAAAAAAGAGCATCAAAATCTACTCTGTCCTTTTCTCTCTCTCTCTCTATATATATTGCACCATTATGTCAAAGAAAAATTTACAACACAGATGGGAGGGGCTTAAATCAATTCTGACCTTGTAGCCACATATTGTCAAAATATATAGTTGTGTTGTTAAGACTTAGCAGTTTTGTCAGAAATCAGTAAAGTTTTTTTTCTTTCCCTCCTAAACGATTGTCTCCTAAAATTAAAAGGTTGATTATTTTATTCCCTGCTCTATTTCTTCACCTATTTGAGAACAGTAAAATAACCAGTGCCAAGTAAAAACTAGAATAGTAATTCCATGGTCAGCTAATGGAGACAATGAATCATTTCTTCTAATCATTTGAAGAAAGATGGGAAGCAATTTACAATTTCTTGGTAATATTGCCCTATAAGGGGAAAACTGAGCTCATCTCTAGACCAACAACTAAAAGTTTGTTATTAAAAAAAATCTTATATTAAAAAAATTGTTCAGCTTAAAGGTCAAACTGAAGTAGTAATTTGCTAAAATATGATAGTAAAAGACATATATATGCCCATAATGAAAGATCTAAAAACAAGTTTTTTTTAGCATCTACCTTTTTTCTATAAACATGAATTTCTAATTTCAGACTAAAAATTTAAATGATTAAAACTTTTGAAAAAAGTGTTATAGTGAAAAATGATTAACAAATAAAAGCCATCAACTGAAACAACTAAGCAATATAATGTGCAGATAAACAAAGGGAAATATTAAAACCATGACAAAGCCAATGAAACTTACCATAACAGAATGAAATATATTTTATTTTCTATTAGAAATATATCTTCATATTTTTTAAATTTAATCTATTATAAAATGTGTAATAATTTTTCTGTACTTATCTCTTGATGAAACTTACTCTACTCTAATTAATGCCAAAGCTGCTTTTTTTTATTTATAAAATGAAGCATATATGAAATAAAAGTTGTCACCTTTAAACACATGAGCTAATATGAAAAACACATTTATAGAATATGGTTATAGATACAAAAACACATCTATATGTGCTGAATTAGCTAATTTCATTAATGGACTCTATCTGTAGATAAATGCATTGGGGGAAATAATGGTAAGGGAGAAGGTGCATCATCTCGTGAATTAAAAATAATAGGTCCAATAATATGAAACAATATCAATTTTACAAATACAGCTATCATTTAAGAAATTTTGATTTATTGTTGATTGTCAAAATTACATTTAAATTCATGATGATAAGCCTCCAAAAATTGTATATAAAAGTGCATAGCCTATAACAATTTATATAAATAACTTATTATGTATAATGAATAATAAACAATTTGTCCCAATTTTTGGCTCTAATTTATATAGTGTGGAACCATCAAATAATGAGAACATTTTATTATTGTTATTTATTTATTTATTTTGCAGCAGATCATACTTTATAATCTAGTCTTAAAGGATGTGGTGGGGGAATCTAATAATTTCTTTTAAAGAAAAGATTTTCCTTTTGATACTTTCAATCTCCCATTTTGTTTATAGTGAGGATAAATGGCTAAATCCTTTCCAATTGAAAAAGAGAATCTAAAAAATAAAATGTAAAGGGCTAAACAAATATGCACTGAAAACCTTAATACTCCAGCATTTCTTTATAATAAGATGTAAAGTATTTTTACTTTGACTTCAAAGTTAAAGTTACCACATATTATGCAAATAATTTATTGGCAGTTATTGTAACGATAAATTCTACAAATAAGAAATCTATGAATCTGATAAATGTGTCAAAATTGAATTGCAGCCAATGCACTGTAATGAGCATATAATAAGAATTAGCTAAATATTAAAATATTGGTATAGTAAGATTATCAAATTATAACATTTTATCAAATTTTCTAATAAGAACAAAAGATTTCAAAGCATTTTTTAAAAAGTTGTCTTATAAAAAAACCAAAACATTTATCTCATAGATAAATTAAATTTTTACAACAACAACCCCCCCCTTGAAATGTATATGTTTACAAAATGACCCCATTTTTATATTAATAAATTAAAAACACAACCATGCAAGTTAATAAATGGTCACACACACTACATAAAAAGAATTTCTATGGTAAATATACCATTTTAAATGCACTAATGCATTACTAAATAAAGAATTTTATTTTTATCTGTTAATTTTATAATGCATTAATTTTTGATTCAAGATATTGCCGATTTGATTCAAGATTTGCAGAAAAAATAATATGAAGTTCAGTTATTTTTTAACGGAACTTTATATATGTATATATATTTATATTAAGTAAATATGTTTATATTTTTCAGAAAAAGAAACTACTTCTTCCTAACTATACATCACAGGATTTCATTCATATTAATAAGAAATTATTATAAAATTCTATTTATATCACAAAAAAATATTTTTATCTCGATGAGTATTATGGTGTTTATTTAAATTGCATTTCTGAGAAAATGATTTGCCACACAAATCACAAATAAAAGGTTTTTCATTCATATGAGTAAGACAGTGTCTACCAAGACTACCTTTTCGAGAGAAGGTTTTATTACACAACTCACATGAATAAATTTTTTCATTTGTGTGTGTAATTAAATGAGAATTTAAATAGCTTTTATGAGAAAAATATTTTCCACACAAATCACAAACAAGTGTCTTTTCATCTGAATGGATATGATGATGTTTATTTAAATGACTCTTTTGGGAAAATCCTTTGCCACATATTTCACACTTAAAGGGCTTTTCATTTGTATGGGTAAGATAATGTGTACGTAAACAGTCCTTGCGAGTAAATCCTTTGGAACATACATTGCATATAAATGATTTTACATTGCTGTGAGTAAGATAATGGGTATCAAAATGGCTCTTTCTTAAAAAAGCCTTTCCACAAAGATCACACACAAAAGGATTTTGACTTGAATGAATTTTATAATGCTTGTTAAATTTGGATAAGTTTGAAAATGATTTGCTGCAGATATTGCATGCAATAGGTTTATTTTTGTGCAGAATACGATATGGATAAATTAGGCTCTCATTCTTTTCAAGTTCTGTCTCACAATTTTCCTCTAGTTTATGAGGGTAATTCATATCAAGTATACTTGAATTATCACTCATTTTGCACTAAAGAAATTAATAGTAAAATATGTAAAATACAGCATTAAATCTATTTTTATCTCCAGTAATGAATTCCAGTTCATATACATATATATATATTTGAGTTTCACAACTGAAGAAGATCTTAAGGATATTCAGTATGTAATAATCAGTGGCTTTTTAAAACTTCTTTTAAACATGTATTATTGTATGAATGAGAAATATTTCGTTATTTTCATTTTTTTCCCTTCTATCAATATTCAAATCCTGCAAACAATGATAATTTTCTTAGAAATTTGCGTCTCCACATCTTCTGAAAGAGAAAAGTTTATTTTTAGTATTATTGTAAAATTTACATTCTTTAATTATGGCATAAAATAAAAATATAAAAGATACAAAAAAATATTTATTGTAAAAGATATTTTTCTCAAGAAACTACATTAATATGAAATAAATTAAGATAGAAAATTCTTTTTGAATAAGAATATATGATTAATCAAGATAACATTTTTAAGAGGGAATTCACAATAAAAATCTTCACTATTGTTTCAATAAAAATTAGAACTGAAGCAAGAATTAGATAGACATTGAAAAAGCATGGGGCGAGTAATAATATTAATTGACTAAAAATATTAACATTCAATTAGTATCAATTGATCAAAAGTGTTTTAGCAAAACTAAAAATTGAATAAAATTATATTTGTTTCAGAATTGCTTGTTTGTTAAATACAATTTTACTCTATGTTCAGTCCTTTGTTAATTTTATTTCATAAGATGACAGCATATTCATCCAAACAACTTTCTTACTTTTTAAAAATTTTTAGACAGGGATTATAATATTGTAGTTTTATTGCATAACTGTTATATTAAGAAAAAAAAACTGTATTCTGTTTATAAAAAAGAAATTACTTGATAATTAGAAAATATTGTTTTTAAAATTTATTAATTTTTAAAATGATAATTATTACTTTTTATTTATCAATACTACTTAGTATTTATTATAAAATATTACTAAAATTCTAAATCATAAAAACTCCTTCGATTCTATCCATTTTAGGTTTAAATATAGATTACATATATTAGATTTTAACTAACTTAAAATTCCTTATATCAAAGAATGGCTTAGATATACTGTTTAAGAATATTATATATTTGTCAACTATATAAATACATCATTATAATTATGTAATTACATTTGCTTGTTATTCATTAAAATATACATAAAAAAACACATATGCAATAAATTAGTATGCAGGTTGAATAATTGGATGAAGAATATGCTATATATTTAAACTAAAACTAACCAATTCAATAAAAAAAATCCTATAAAAAATTCTACATTTCAAAAAAACTTCTATTTTTCAATTCCCTTTAAACATTTATTTTCTGAAAAATATCTACAAAACTCATGCCAGTATTAATTTGTATAGTTTATGTTAAAATAACTATAGATTAATATAAATCTTTATTATTTATTATCGATACTCTTTATTAAATAAAATGTTTGCAAAGATTAATTATTTTTTGAAAATTTCAATTAAATCATGCATAGTTGGCTTCAATAGTTAATCCAAAAAATATTTTTAAGCATCTTATTTTAGAGTTTAATTCATACTAATGAAATTTTAACTCATGTTAATTTAGAAGACTTGTACCTCCTTAATTGTGACCTGAAATAATCTGAAAATTAAATGATTAATCCAATATCATGCTTCCTGAACCAAAATATATTCATAAAAAATGTAAAGATAGTAATCAGAATAATTTAGTATTGAAATTTTGTTATACTGTACTAGTAATATATTTCAAAATTGATGTACCTTGTTGAAATTTTGTAAATTAATTTAATAATAAATCCTGCATTCTACCATAAGAAAACAAAATTTTAAATTAGAGTGATTAAGTTTTTTATACAGTTAATTATGTGAAGAAAAATCAGCAGCATTTAAAAATAAATAAATTATAATCTTGATTATTGCTTATTTCTGAAATTAAACTTTAACTGTAATTATCAGAAAATTACAAAATTTAATTAATTTAATAATATGTATTAAAGATAAACCTACTCAATATGGAATCTTCATATTGAGATTTTGAGCAAGAAAAGAAAAATCCAGGACATGACAATTGTAAAAATAACAGAAAAAATTTGATCATAACAAAGCAACTTAATGTAAGTCAGTTACACAATAAATTCATATTGTATTTAACAATGCAAGTTATTATAAAATACAATATGAAGTTATTGGAAAATACAATTGCTATTGTTATGCATATCATTGAAAAGTACTAAAATAAGAAAAAACATTTTTTAGTAATTAAATTTTTATCACTTAAAAAAGTAATCACCTAATGTAAAAATCATTTTTGCATCATAGTATTTTTAAAAATATAATTTCAGAGAAGGTTTTAAAAAAAATCTTTTAGCAGCACATTCTCATGGTACAAAGTATGTCTATATCAAATTTGGTACAGACATATCTGAGCCACATTTATCTACTGTACCAAACCAACAAACATAATTACATACAATTACACAACATTTGCTAATATAAATCGGTAGAAGTTTATTACTTTTCAATTTCAAAAATTGTATAATTAAGTAAGATAAATAAAACCAACAGATAGCTACTTTTAAGTACAAAAAACTATACTATAAAATATATTGTTATTATATTAATATCATACCATATTAATCTATATAATTAGAGCTATATAAATATAAAACAAAATTACTTATCTGAGAAACATTAAGACAATCAATTAATTAAAAATGGTATTTCATGAAAAAGAACTTAAAAATTTAATTTAAGATAAAATTTTTCAATAAGTAAATAAAAAAAATTTTAAAATTTTTTTAAAGATAATAACTTAAAATTTTTTTAAAGATAAATATTAATAGTTGGTCAATTAATAAATTAAATTAACACAGATTCATATTAGAAAAACAGTGATTTAAATACTATTTATAAAAGAAAGTTGCAATTTCTATGCATAAATTATGCAAATAAGATGCTCAATATTATTTTATAAGGATTTGACGTAATTTTAAGGAGTTTTAAAAATAAAAGTAAAATAGAGTAAACTCACTTTTGAGTTTTAGAATAACATTTATTGCAATTTGTTTTTTAAAAAGATAAATTGGTAAAAATATATCAGCATATATGTATTGTTTCATTTGACATTTTCAAACAGATTCCTGTCATTTCAGATATTCCGGCTTTCTTCCAAATAAAATCTTTATAAAAAAAAAGGCAATAAATAAATAAATAAAGTTGAATAACTAGCAAAATTTAATATGAATTTAGGTCACATAAATATTGTATTTTATCACTGAAAAAAAACAAAGGAGAAGAAAAGGTATTTAAAAAAACATTAAAATACCCTTTTCTGAAGAAAACTTTCGGAAATGCCTCACGAATACCGCGAATGGTCAGAATGTTTCCCTTTCATATCGCCAAACTGGCCTGTTAATCACTTCACAGCTCTCTTTGGTAAACCTAGCGCAGTGCAGTATGCGCATTAATGCATTTTTTATGCAACAATATATCCAGCGAAAAAAGTACGAATTAATTTCTAAGGCGCAAGTAAAAGAATCATTTACTTTTAACAAATCAAAGGACAGAATCAATAACACATGCTTAAAAATAAGTAGGTATCCGAAATCAGTGAGTTATCGCTAGTTTTGTTTACTATTTGGCGATTATCTCTTGGCGATCATCCACGATACCGGAAGTATCTATTGGCTTCCGGTTTAACTAGCATAGCCTACCATGTGGACAATAAAAATAAACTTGACAACTGGATAAGAGTAATCCCTTTAAAAAAAATTTTTTTTTAATTAAACCTGCATATAGATTTGGTCTGAGAAATTTATCTCTGAATTAATCGTGCTCAGGTTTCAAGTTTCATTGATGAAGACATAAATCAAAACCGAGGAAAAATAGGACAATTGACATATGAAACTGAAAGGAATGTGGATATTTTTTAAGTTTTGTTACAATAAAAACGAGTGGAAATGGATCAGTAAATAAGCGGGCATTTTAAAATGTTTATGTGGAATAATTTAAGAAAAAAATGAGGAAATGATTAAGATTTAAATTAGATTAAGATATATCCTTACACACACACACACACACACAATAATCAATATTGTAAGCATTAAAAACATTAAAAAGCTGCAATTTTAAAACTACTACGTAAACGATCTAGACAAACTAAAATATACATAAAAAAACAAATGTCTTTAGAGAGCGCTTATGCTGCTCGACTAAAGCACAGTTAACCAAAACGTAAGTAGAACAAAATGAAATAGAAAAATACTAAGTTAATAAAAGAAATATATATAATAAGAAACCAGCCTAAAGACTTTCACAAGGGTCACCAGCAGGCAAGGATTCCAACACGGGATTTTTTTCTATGAATGGTCTAATTATTTATCCGAATATTGTCCCTTCGTGACCCGAAAATCCCCTGAAATTTATGCCCAACAGATACACCATTTTTCATAGATACAAACGTATATGAAAATTACAGAAACAAACAAAAACAGACAAAAATAAACTACAGAAGAAAAATCCATTATTAAAAATAAAAGGGAGCAACAGAAATGTAAAGAACATACCAGTAGATGGTAAAAATATTACGAAAAAATAAAGAGTCGCAACTCGTTCCCTCGTTTTAAACATTGTTTATTCATTCGAATTTGTCAGACTCATTTATTGAATTAGTTATATGTAAAGTAAAACCTATTTTATTTTGTACCAATAAATTAGAAGAGAGCAAGCTTTTCTTTAATTAAAATTTCTATGTTGCAGTAGTTTCTAGGAAATTCATTGATATTTGAAGACTTTCTTAAGGGCCAAAATCAGGCAGGGGTTCTACAAGGAATTTTTTTCTGTAAAGATTCTGACTATTTGACCGAATATTGATCCCTTGTGACTCGGAAATCCCCCGAAATTTAGGCCTAAGAGATATATAATTTTTTATAGACACAAACGCATATGAAAATTACAGAAACTAACAAAAAAACACAAAAATAAACTATAACTGAAACAGAAAGAATATAGAAACTGTAAACTATATAGAAAGTCTAGAGAAGAAACTATAAACCTAGTAGCACACAAATATTCTACAATATTGTATGACATTGATCAATATTCGGAATATTGTTTTATATTGTGGAATATTGTTTGATATCATATAATATCTCACATTATTATACAATATTGTGCAATTGGCTGTGCTACCTGGGAAACTATATAAAAATAGAAAGCTAAAGAACATACAAGTAGCCAGTAAAATATTACGAAAAAAAAAAGAAAAGTCGCAGTTTGTTCCATCGTTTTAAATATTACTTATTCATTTTAGATTTTCAGTACCATTTATTGAATTAGTTATATGCAAATTAAAGGCTATTTAATTTCGTGCCATCGGATTAGAAGATAGCCTGTCTTTCTTTAATTAAAATTTCTATGTTGTCGTAATTTCTAGGAAATTCATTATTAGTTAAATTTTTTATAAGATTATTAGTTGCTTCGATATAGAGAATTTTATTATTACAAATACTTTTCATCCTGTTAAATTGCGAGAAAAAAAAGATTTTTGAAAATTTTACAGTTTAGATTAGAATGGTGCTTACTGTTTGATTATTTTAAAGTTAAAACCATCACTTTTATCGTATATACCAAATAATGTTTTACCATTAGAAATTTCAATTTTTAAATCCGGATAGGTAGCTCCAAGTTGATTTTTATTTGTTTTATTTAAAATTAACTTTTGGATAACAATTAGTGACAATATTAGTATTATCTAAGCTTATTAAAAGTAAGTCATCAATACACCTCCAATCGTTTATTAAATTGAGTTTAATTATTTTTTAATCATAGTAATGTAGGAAAATATCGACTATAGCACTTGAGAAAGCTGTTCCCATTGGAATGTCTTTTATTTCTTTATAAAAATTATTTCCATTAAAAATGTAATTTTCGGTAATATTAAAATTACATAACTCCCGTCGGTAATTTTTTGTGACAATAAAGTTATAAGCGGGCGAACGTCACGAAAGTGCACCGAAGAAGAGAGCATTGGCGACAGTTGACGAAGACCTTGACGCCAGGTGAGTTTATTTGGCGAGGGAAATATTTTGGTAGCTCCCCCAGACCGTTCACTGTGCGGCGCGTTGCTCCTGGGCCCATTGCTCACTCAGCTATATAAGGGACGGGTTGCCGCAGTTTGGCAGTTTCTCTAGAAAGAGTAGCAACTCGTTTGAGGAGCGGATTACTTTTCTCGCTTGTTATTAGTGAGCAGTGTTTACGTTTGTTGTTAACGTTTTATCGCTGCGATTTACTGTTGCTGTCCTATACGATATCTGTTTTGCAGTCTGTTTTTATTTGGCGTGAGGCTTGTATTTACATTGTTAGTGATTGTTGACTGCTGGATTGTTTTTATCATAAGTTTTCCTTTATCAAGTCATCGTGTAATACTTGTAAATAGTTGTAAATAAATTTGATTGTGCTATCCTCAAGTAAAATCCATTCAATACGAACATGCTTCACTAAAAACGTAACAATATATTCATTTAAATATTCTTTATATATAAAAAGACAGACCTCTATTAATTTTTCATGAGACAGACTGGTGCATAAATTTTCAAAATCGTAAATATTAAGGTTAATAATGCTATTATCTTTTAGAAAATCAAAATTATTCTTAACAATAATACACTGCTCAAAACAATTAGGGGAGCACAGGATTTTAACAGAATTACACAAAGATGTCTACCAATAAGTAACATAAAATGAATCATCCATAAATTACAGCCTACCAGGAAACGGAAGAAGGAAACTTTAAATGCGAATCAAAGTTCATGACGTCAAAAACCAGAAAAAAGAGATTGGGTCAGAAATCGGGATGTTGCAGAAACATCTGTTTTATTGCCGTAACTGTGAAATTTGATTGCGCAGATTCAGAAATTCTCATAAGCTTGTCTCAGAAACAGTCTTTCTGTTTCTGAGACAAGCTTATGAGGCTTATAAGGCAAATGGGTCAATTGTGTTTAGTTATACATCAAAATTAAAGAAGCAAATGTACAATTACAATTTCTATTGCAAAAATCTAGATAAAATAAATAAAACAGATTATAACTGTAACATAAACTATATAAAGATTACTTAGATGTTTATAAAAGCCATATTATAACAGAAATTTAAAAATTATTGAATCCAACACTTAGAGCTAATAGAAAGAGGGATTAAATTTAGATTAAGAGGGGGGAAAAGCAATAATAAAATATAATAAGATTTAGATACTTTTATTCCTATATTATCTAGAAAATACCATTGATCTGCTGAAAGTTTTGGAGATAGGCCAGTGAGAATTTTAGAGGAGATAAAAATAAAAATGAAGGAAAATATTGGAAGATCTAAAGAACGATGGTTTTATTTTTACAAAACCTTAAAAAAAATAAAAAAATTTAAATAGAAATTTGTTATTACATAAATAAGTAAATAAACAAATAATTTTTGTTTAATTTGTAAATATTTTATAAAGGACTATTATTTAATTAATATAACTCTATTGCAACTTATATTTGAAAAAATTCTTGGAAAAAAGAATTGGATAAAAGAAAGGTTTTTGACAATGTTAAATTCAATCCAGTTCTAAAATTTGTTCTCCAGGGCAGGATTCTATTTCCGTGAAAAATCAGTTTAAACTGGTTTGAAACAATAAGAGGATAATCAGATTACACATACGTCGATATTTAGAAAAAGATTTTATTTCTTCTCAAAATCACTCGAGCTCCAAAACTAAAATTTGGTGGTACCTGAAAATTGTCAATTTCTATTTTTAAAAAAAATCATTTTTTTCTGTCGTTTATTTATACGTGATTACGGCAATTCAATAGCGCAGAGCTTAATTTTCATTAATATAGCTCTTTTATTTTGGTACAACTCCCACCAAATTTTAATATTTTTTCAGTTTGCAGTTTTTTTTATTGACTATTAGATATTGACAGGAAAGAAAGTTCAAGCAGACGATTTTGAAAAAATACCGATAATTAATTTCCTTCATAAGTTATTAATATTTGTTATATCAGCATTGAAAATTTTGTTCATAACTGATGAAGTATATGAAAACGTGCTTTTTAAGAGGTTAATTTAAGCTTGGTGTTGCTGTTGTTGTTACTTATGGCACTTGCCTATTGACAAGCCCCACTGATATTTTATCAGCAGATTTTAAACCGAAAGGAGCGTCTCTTGTTTCAAGTAGCGCCAACTAGGGTCAAGGATACGACTTAGTTACACACTTATCACAGTCGCTTATACAACCCCTTTTCACAGGGGGCCACATTCACACATGGCCCGAACCCGGGGCTTTCAGAACACGAGAAAGACGCGCTACCTCAGTGCCAGAAAGCCGGGAAGCTTAGTTTTAAGCGCGAATAAATAACTGCTTTTGGACCAATGAAAACACTGTCAAAATACCATAAAAAAGATTAAAATGAAATCTGCTATGCATATTTCAATGTATCATGTCAGAACATCCTTTCTTGAACGGCCAAGCACCACGTACTCGTGCAAGTTAAATTATATTTTTATTCATTTTCATCGAATGAGTCACTTTAGTATGGCAAGCGATCCAAAAATACTTTGTCTCGAATTGATGGTTTAAAAAAAAACGCATCACATTTCCTGTTTATTTCATTTCATATAATCACGTGCTCAAAATACCATTTTTCTAGGTTTTATTTGCGGTAGTTATTAACTTATTTTTTTAAAAAAATCAGAGTTTTTGTAAATACAATGGCAACACGTTATTAAAATCTGGTTTTATTTATTTATTTTTTGACATGCTTGTGCAGATAAAAAAAATTTCAATTTTTGGCCCACGGATTTTTGTTGACACCACAAACCTCATTCCCAAAACAACATCATGTTTTGTCATGATAAAAGGATTTTAAAAAAATAAACTAGACGTAGAGTATATCAAAACATAAAATCAAGATATTTGTTAATTTTTAATTAATTGAATACCTAAATAATTTCTGTATATTGGACATTTGACATAATTTTTTTTATATAGATCTACATTTAATAATTATGCAAAGTTTAGAACCAAAAAGTGAAAACTATTCTATAATGTGGATAGATCGAATAGGATACAATTGTTTAATACGAGATTGTAGGAAGGAAGGAATGAAGGTGTGTTTTCTGGCGTATGCTCCAGAAACGTAGTTCTTAGCTTTTGCTGGAACGAGATTGTGCATAGCTACAATGACATCTATTATTTTCTCCAATACGAAATTTAGAGAAAGTATAGCAGTCATCAAGAGATTTGAACTCGACATTTTAATGAATTTCGACGTATTTGAGTTTGAATTTGCATTTCTGTTTTAGTTGTATGTCCATATGTGACACGATATCCCAAAAACAATATAATGAAATATTTGTAAATGGTCTTTATACAGTACTTTTAGGTGTCAATTAAATTGTGAGCGAAATCTGTTGAAGGAAAGTCTGTCTGTCCGATAGCCCGAAAATAATTTGACACGACAGTTACAAAATCAAGAGTGATAAATGCATGAAATAAATAAAAGGATTTAAGATCTAAAATATAGATACTCGTTAAATTTAGATCTAAATCTGTTTTAGGCATGATTTTTTTTTGTCGATCTATACTTTCAGAAAAACGTAAGTGTGATAATACAAAAAAGCAATGACCTAAATATAAGAAATTTGTTTTGTGATTTTATGACTACAGTTGAAATTTTATGGCAAATTTTTATTTCAATCAGTTGGAAACAAAAATTTTAAATTCTATTTTCGTATACCTATTGCAAAATGTTAGGGATTAATCGCCAAGCAACACACGATAGATTTGGCTAAACTACTAAATTCACGCCAAAGATTAATATTTCGTAACTTATGCTGGATCCATTATTTTATGTAGGAGGGGACAATACCTTCACTAAAGAAAGTATAACAGAACGTTTTGGGAAGATAGTTCCCTCTTGATTTAAATTATGATAAAGTGATCTTTTGCATTATTGTTGTCGAACAATATTTCTGCTACATTTTCCCATTCATTGCGATTGCTTGTATCTATACTAACTGCGACTGTTTTTGTATATAATTATTTATTAATTTTAAATATTTTTACAATTATTATTACTATTTAGTTATTTATCGAGAAAATATGCATAGAATGGTGAATATTGACTAATAATTTCAAAATTTTCGTAGCTAGAATTGCTTTAATTCAGCATATCTGACTTAAAGGAATTTTGTGTTTTAAATTTTTGTGTTGTGAGTATGGATTATGTTGGATTTTCTTCGGAAGTGCCAGTGGCCGAAAATTGTATGTCATGTCAAAAGCAACTAATGTAAACCATTCAGGTGACATGTATGTAGTGAAGGAGAGATATCAGAAGGCTTTAAAATTTTTTTGGTGAATCGTTCACAGCCGCATTAAGTGAAAAATTACTAACGACCAACATAAGTGTGACACTCTTTAGAAGGCGTTCTTGAAAAATGGAAAACGAATGCGAACGAGAAGGCCATATAAGTTGCACAAATTGTTTCAGAGAGATGGAGTTTAAAATACGAGTTCCGATTTCACCGAATTCGCCTGGCGCATTTAAATTTTGTCAGGGTCAGACATCCTCCCGCTGATGTGGTGTAGAAGCTTGGAGGTGGGTGATGCCAGCCCAGGTGTAGTCCTTGCCATCTGACTGTGGTTCAGAATTAGAGGTCAGCTTCAAAATAGTCCTAGTGTTGGTTTAAAACTGGAGTTAATATAGCGAATCTAAGCTTAAAGAGCTGAAATGGTTTCACATTAGTTCTAAAACTTAATGAGATGTAACTAGTAAGATTTCATTTCTAAATCTATATTGCTTATTAGGCCGGGATAGCCTTGTAGAAATTGGTAAGGCGTTGAATTCACATTCCTTAGGCTGCGAGTTTGAACCTGCCAGCCGAAGAATCTTCGTGTGTGTGTGTATTTGGTGGCTGGCGCAAGTTCAATATATCGTGGTCACAAAGTGCTCGATGTCAAAAGTAATGCCACTGAGCCAGAGGTGGTCATTCTTTGATCCAGATTTAAATTACGACCTGAGGATGAAGGAATGAAAGGCACGAACGAAGTCCGCCCCGTAAAAAGGGTTTGTGAGTTAGAAGTCAGATCCCCCCCCCCTCCCCAAGGGTGCTCAGGGGTCCATACCCTCAGAAGCTATGCACCCCTCTTTTCATTGTAAGAGAGGAACACGAATAATAACATATAGCTCATTAAAAAGTACAGTACACATTTTGTTATTAAATATCAATCCTACATTTTTTGGTCGTGTATATCTGAAAAATCAAAATTTGCTTTCAATGTAACACAATATGTAATCTTTATTTTTCTTAGAGTATCAATGAGTGTGAGGGAAAAATACAGCTTTAATAGATTAATACAAAAAAAAGTTTTACAACCGATTGAATTTGTACCTTTATAATTTATATATAGGATAGATGTTGAAAATAAAAAAAAATCCAATATGTTATTTTGTTACAGAAGATATTAACAGCGCACCGTTACTGTAAACCTCCATGAGTTATAAATAACTCCGTATGTTACATGAGATTGACAATCGAAAGCTAATTTAGTGTTTAGGCAATTGTTCAGAAGTTTAAATACAAGTTTTTTTCTTCTATGAATTAAAGACCGATATAGGCGAATTGTCTATTCGTACAATAATAAGTAATTCACTTATACAAAATACTGACATGCACATAAATTATAATTATTTTAAATCTCCTAATACGTGTTTATCACTTGCTGAAGATAATTTTTAAAAAATTCTGCATTGTAGTATATAATAAAATGCTATGTTAATCTTTATTTTACTACCCTAATTAAAATTAGAATGAATAACATTTATTTTGTGATGGCCTAAAGAAACTAGTCAATGGGAATAGTTTTAATTTGCCAATGAATAAGATAATTCACTGATAATCCAATGACGGATATCCAATATTGATAATTACCAATATTCATTATCAGAAATGCATAATATATCCAATATCTGATCCATGGAAAATTCACAGATTTCCAATATCCGACAATTAACTGCAATGCACAAATGGATCTTACTTTCTAATATTAAAATCTGATTGCAGAGCATTAATATTTATTTTACAGTATTTACTTTTTTTAAAAAATGTACTCAATTGCCAATAAATCAGATCAATATTCTAAAAATGTGCTTAAAACTAATGAGATTAAGAATTTTGTTTATTATGATATACCACAACAAATAAAATTTTTAAAAATGATTACTTTATTACAAGAAATAATACAATTCATTAAAAAGATGATTTTATTACAAAAATGAAATATACATACTTCCACAACATACTTGCTCGCAAACTGATTTCTCAATAAAATAACATGAATAATGTCAATCATATTCCCATCAAACAGAATGCAGAAACAGTTCAAAATTCTTAGTATAACATATCCAATAAATATGACATAAATAAAATATATCAAGATTTAAAGATTCTATTAAATTACTACATAAACTATCATTTGAATTAAAGTTGTCAATATTTTTAATTATATTTTCATCAAAACATTATTATGATGAAATTCTGGTAAGCATATGATAACAATTATATTGTATCTTATTCTTATCTCTTTTAGTAAATACAAACAAAAAATGTTACAAGTTATGATCAGTAAAATACATAGAGTAAAGATCATCCAATGATTTAATATTAAAAAACTATCTACCAAGTTTGTATTATCAGTTCATGTAAAAACTGTTCCCAATATCACCTGTAGAATTTATCAGTATAATTATATATAAAAAAAAGTTGGTAAACCAGGTAAATAATGCCTATTAAATTTGTACCATTAGATGAATAATAATTTAAAATGGTTAAGACCATTTTTGGAAATTTCAATATTACTTGATTTTAAAATTGAATAATGTTTTTAGTTTGTGTTACAAGATAGTACACAGTTTGTAATAATACACAACATTTTTTTTTTTAAATTATCAATCTTGTTAAGAAACAAATATATTAAAAAGAAGTTCTTTTTTTAAAAAAGCAATAATTGCCAAAGAGATAAAACAGAATTTTTATTTATGTGAACGAATGTCAAAAATAAATGTTAATTTCTAGAAAATTTTGTCAGTCTATTATTTGATTAATTTTTTTATTTTATAGAGAAATGTGAAAAAATATTATCATCTTGAATCATTTCACAAATGTCATATTTCTATTTAATATGCATTTGATAATAAGTCTTCACATGAATTTGGTGTGTAAGCATTTAATTTGTACTCTAAATAAGACAATTCAGTAATATGAAGCTGACAATTTACTGAAATATTTAAAATGAAAGGAATCAATGTTGGTATAGTTTGTGATCAGAGATTTCAAATCTTACGTTTGGTACGAAGGATTAAAAAAAAAATGTGTATTTTATTATGTGTTTTTAAAGCCACCAAAAGAAAAAAAAATATATAAAATTGAATTTTATAGTTATTTTTTCATATTAATAAAAATGAGAAAAAAATTCTTTAAAATTCACATTTAACTGTACACATAAATCCTTTCAGAAAATGCTTTATAGCACACACGATATAAGTAAATGATTTCTTATTTAAAATATTATTCTTTGTGCAAATGATGTATTTAAAAATAATAATAAGATTACAAATAATAATAAGATACGTTTTTTTCTCTTCCGTATACTTCAATAAAAATTTGTTCAAATGCTGCACTGAGAAAATGAGTAATGATTATTACAGATATATAAAAGTGCATTTTCTACTGTGGGGTCAGCAAAATTTTTTTATTACTAATACGGCCAAATCGTCCAAGAAAACACTATGCTGATGATCTGGTTTCCATTCCAAATGGGAGGTTCAGGATGTCAGGGAATGAATTATCACCATGGGAGTCATGGCGTACATCTTACAAACTGAAAAGGCAGAACAGAATTTGCAAGGCCGATTGGGCCCGATTAGTATTGAAGGGGTTGATGCTGCTAAAGAAAAACATTTCTTTTGACTACATAAAACACATTCAAACGGCTGTATCTATCAAATTTGCATTGAGATGTGTCAGTGAATGCCTTTTCATATTACATCTTTTAGAAAATGCTCTATTGCATATGGCACATGCAAACGGTTTCTTATTTGTATGAGTCAACAAATGTGATTTTAAATGAGATTGATGAGAAAACGCTTTATTACAAATATTACAAGCATGTGGTTTTTCTTTTGTATGCAACCGTAAATGTACCTGAAAAGATGTCTTATGAGAAAATGATTGACTACAAATGTGACATGCATATGGTTTCTCTTTTGTATGAATACGTAAATGACTTTTTAAAACTGACTTTTGAGAAAATGTCTTATCACATAAATCACATGCAAATGGCTTCTCTTTCGTATGTATCCGTAAATGTCTCTTTAAACTTGTCCTATGAGTAAATGCATTATTGCATATGTCACATGTAAATGGTTTTTCTTTTGTATGTGTTCGCAAATGGGAATTTAAATTAGACTTTTCTGAAAATGCTTTATTACAAATATTGCATACATATGGTTTCTCCAAGGTATGTATTCGTAAATGACTTTTCAAACTTGATATGTGAGAAAATGTTTTATTACACACATTACAAGCTAGTGATTTCTCTTCCAAATGTGTCTGTAAATGCATTTTTAAACTCTGTTCATGAGCAAATGTTTTACTGCAAGCATGGCATGAAAATTGTTCCTCTTTCACATGCGTTTGTAAATGTATATCTAAATTTGACTTTTCAGCGAATGGTTTATTACACATGTCACAAGCAAAATATTTCTTTTCTTAAAAAGCAAGATTTAAATGCTGAAGCAGAGAAAACAATTTGTTTCAATCAATGATGGCGTATGGTTCCCTTTTTTTATGCATTTCTAAAAGTAACTTTTAGGAAATGCCATATTATTCATGCCACAAGCAGTTTGTTTCTCTTACACATGCATTCATAAATGAGGCAAACTAGTGTCTGTGCTGAAAAATAGTCACACTATATAAGTTTCAAACGTATATCTTCTAAATTGTGAAAGCAATAAGAAAATGCAGTTTTGAAATAATTCCCTCAGAAAAAGTTAGTTCATTAGTCACAAGCATACAGCATCTCTTCAGTTTATCAATGAAATTTCAAATATTATTAGTCTTTTTTTGAGTATATTAGACTAGATAATTCCTTTCGGGTGCAAATAAAATGTTCTTTCAATTTATTCGGTTAGTAATATTCTTTACTAGACAAGTTCTAAGCACACAATTTTATTTACGTGTTCGTTATGATTTATGGAAAATTATATTAATAAGTAATAAAGAGCATATTGCAAATCAAAAATATTAAACACACCTACAATTCTTTTCCTTATTAAATTCCATAAAAAGTTTGCTATAAGCTGGACACTTTCATTTATGGTTTTAAAATTTTCTCATCTTACTGTTGCCAGTTTCTGCCAGGAAGATGGGGTGACAGACGGTGTTGTATCCTTTTTGTAACCACAGTATTCATGAAAGTCCCAATGCAAATTCGAAATCTAAACACATAAAAAAAATTAATATAATGTTATTCTCTACAATTTTTGTAGTATTATGAAAAATCATTAACTAATCCAAAATGAAAGTTACTAAAGATACTTAATAGTAAGCACATAGAATAGAAAAGTACTTAATAATAAGCTCTTAGATAATACAAACACTGAGTAATAAAAAAGTTAATTCTCTCAGAAATTAAATTCCAACAGTGTAAGAAAACATATCAGAAAAGAAAACAAATTAGAAAAGATTTTGGTAATTATCTAATGCAAATACTGTTTAATATCTGACGAGCAAAATGTTTTGCTAGAAATTTTCTTTTTAACAATTTGAAAGATCTTTTCTCTCTATTTTGTGAAGTGTTTTACTTGTCTATGTGTAAATAATAATTAAATGAATATTAATTATTATTTTGATGTAATTCAACTTTATAGCATGCTAGTATTTAGTGAGGGATTTAGGGATTTTTTTGGACCTCAGTCAATGCAAAACAAATTAGATGAGGATACGAATTTACTCAGACGGATTCAATAAACTTGCTATATATTTTGTAAGCTCGTTTACTTTTCTATATGTAAACAATAATTAAAAAAATATAAATTAACATTCTGGAGTAATCCTACTGAATAGCACGCTTGTACTCAGTGATGGATTTAGGAATTTTTTGCATCTTATTCAATGCATATTATTTAAGTCCCTATTTGGAGAATTTAATTTCTCTTTTCAGCAAAGTTAATGGGTAATTTTATCAACTTTGGCAAGAAATCAAAATTTTGAAAATGCAGAAGGTCACCTTGATTGATCAGTGGAGGCATATTTCATCTAATAAAAATCTTGCTGATCAAATATTTTGTTGTTTTGGTCCTATAGACCTCAAGTACCCGATACTTTGCACATCAATTTCTGCAGGAGTGAGTGGCGATATTTGTACCAATGTAGACCAAGTTATTTTCATCAAAGAAAAACTATATTGGACTGAATATAAATAGTTATTAATTACTTAGCCCCTCTTTTTTTAACAGTGACTTCATCAACAAAATTCTTTCCTTGAGAAACAATTTTTTTTAATAATAATAAAGAATTCTTTAGTTTCCACTTTAGATTTTTAGTCAAAAAAATTTCAATGACATATTTTTATAATATATAAAGGGGTCATCTCCCAGGTACTTATTTAGTTAGACATTTCCGAAAGAATTCTAACTTAGAAGACATTTCAAAAAGATAATATATCATTTCCCCTTTTATAAATCAAATGCATGGGTTTTACTATCAGATTCATCAAGTAGTGTTCTTGTTGAATTAAATGGCATTATAGTATTGGCCCAGCAAATGTGCTTTGGGATAAACAGAGCAACTTTATTATTTTATACACATTTTCTAAATTTTTCTCATTCATTGTCCTTTATTTTTATTGCCTGTATGAATAAATGGAAAAAAAGTAGGGTCTTTTTTTGCCACTGATGATATCTAATAAGCCATTTTCTCACTTGTCGACAATAGAATTTTGTATCCATGAACTATAACATCATTATTTACAACAATCTATATCAATTATATTATCATCTATTTGTTTTAAACTTTTTTCTGTTTGTTAAATGTATTTTGTCACACAAATTATTAAAAGCGACATATTTAATTTTTACAATATTATTTAATTCTTAAATTTTGCAAAGCTACTTTCATATTTTGGTAAAACTTTATATACTATGGATTAAGTTTAATATTACATAAGATTTCTTTTATTAAATGTAATTATTAAATACTGATAATTTTATACTCATATGACTTTTAATAATGCTAGAAGACACAATTAGAAGCAGACTTCTCATTAGGTAATTAATTAGAGCTTTAGAATAGAGAAAGTAAAATGTAAGTCAATTAAAAATATTATTGGTTTGGTTATACATTATCAAATTGTTAAAAATATAATCTTTATCAATTATATTAGGATGTTATTAACAATTAGCCAAGTATACTAGGTGAAGCTCTAACCTACTTAATCATGTGAATTTAGTTATTATAACATAATTATCAAGCATGCACTAAAATTAGAAGGTCATGGAATAATACACAAGGATATATATGTTTATTAAATTATTAAAGTAAAAAATAATCTAAAATAAATATCAACATATTGATTAAATAAAAAAATGTAAAAGAGACGCCTCACTTACAAAATACTTAAATTATTCATTGGGTACCTTGCAAATATTATTTTGCATGTTACTTAACATGTCTATGCATGTTTTTAATCAGTTGATATATTGCAACTTGTTTTAAATATGTAACAAAGGGATTGCAAAACTTAATCTATAAAAAATATATGCTTATTATTATATTAATGAAGGAATACAGCTAAAATTAATATTAAAAAGAGAAATTAACAATTTTTTCAGACATGCAGACAAAATCAATTTGCAAAAATTATTAGCATTAATGTGTTTTAACTATCAAAACACTATTAATCTGCATAAAAACAAATTAAGTCTATTTATAAATATCTAATGACTTTCCCTTAAAAGAATTTTTTTTTTTCATAAAAAATGTCAAACTATTAATTTTACAATAACAATTGTAAAAAAAAAAAGAGAAAACTTTTAAAATACAAATGTTTTCAAGTTGTAATTAATAAAATTGAATCTTTGCTTCCTCCCCCCTCACAGCAGAAAAAAACTCTAAATATAACTGAGCCATCTTTATTACATGGTAATCAAAATTCCATACATTCTAGAGATATTTTATACTATTTTGCTAATATAGTTGTGGCAGCAAAAAATATACAACTGTAAGAAATGACATGTACCCAAATTGTCATCAAAGTTGAATATGAAAATTTTTACACACAGCATAGAATAATTTATTATTTCTGTTTTCAATAATATGTAGAAAATAAAACAAAGACAAAAAATTCAGAACTGCTCACAGAGCAAAACCTTTTAAACTAATAATATCATAGTGCCACCACCAAATTTGAAATTTTTAGAATAATAATTTTCCAAATTTGGTATTGGATTTAGTTCAGCGAATTAGATTTTAAATTAACAATCATATTCATAGAAGATGCAATTCAACCATTTAGGCAACAGACTGCCTTTAAACAGGAAAAGAACCATTTGTTCCATATATTGAATACTAATTATATGATATATTTATATATGTGTGTGTGTATGTGTATTTTTCTAATGAAAAATATTAAGGTCCTACTTTAAATTTCGTCACAAAAAAAAAAAAAAGATAATTGGATAGCAGTTTTATTTTAAAAATATTACTACAGGTAAACAGGCACATTTTTGAAGTAAAAAGCGAATCCGTGAAAATGAGAGAAAATATAAACTGATTACAGCTTACTTAACAATATTCAGCTCTGGTAACTTAAGTGAATATGTAAGACCAAAATGAAAATAATCGGCACTTCAATATCCAACTCTTGAATGTTTCTTCAGAAAAACTTTCAAATAACAGCCAAGTCGAGAATCGTTAACCGGAGGAAGCTTGAATTCTCCACTTAAAGTTCAAAATAGAGGTGAGTCGTTCGCGAACGAACGGGTCAAAACGAACGGGACATCTAAGTGAACGAACTGAGTCGGGTCGCCATTTTCTGGATTAGTCGATCGTTCGCGAACAACTGTGCGGTCCCTGCTATATCAGTTCATTAACTGTGTGGATCCACACAGTCGTTCGTGAACGAGTGTGTGAACCTGGTTATTTCTGTTTACGAACGACTGTGAGGAACTTGCTAATTTCATGCCTGAACCTCCTAGAGATAAGATGTTTGTGGTTATGTCCGCAAAAGAATGGGAAAACAGGGGGAGGGACGAGGAGGCAGATGTTTCAATGTCGCTTAGCAAAAGACTAGTAGTTGACCTTGGGTGATTACACGGCGTTTAGCTGTTTTATCACAACAAATTTTGGACACTCGTTTAGTAAAAAGGAAGTACTTTATGGGAGGTAGCGATAACATTTTTCAATTCCTGGAATCAGAAAGTGTGGGAATTTTCTTCTTCTTCTTCTGGTGGATGGAGATGGAGGAGGGCATTGCTGTTTATTTATATTGGAGATTTCATGAAGTTTTAACTGTAAAAGATTTTTATTGAAAAAATGTTGGAGTATATTACGACTTTTCTGTTAATATACCAAATTTTACCTTTTAATACTACTAATTAAAAAAACATTTCAGAAATACTTTATAATACAATATAGTCTTAAAATGATTCAATTCGAACATTTTATTTGTCTTTTTGTATTTTGCGTGCTCTTTTATTCGTAAATTTAAGATATTATAAAAAAATATAAAATAAATTTTATTTAAGTCACGTGCACTGCTGTGATGATAAATTATTTACTTATTTTTTAAAAGTTTATATATATATATATAATTTTTTTTCAAAGTAAATAAATAAATAAATATGTCACATCTATTATTGTATCATTGAATCCAATTATTTTTCAGCTGTAAAAATAGTTATAAATGAAAAAAAAGAAAGAAAGAAAGGTGCTCATTCTCATTTGTTTAAAATTGCTTTTATGTTATTATTTATTTGCTTAAATATTCTTGTTTTGTTAAATTTTGAAACACTGCAATATACTATATCGCTCTGGTTTTAAGAAAAAATTTATATTATATATATATATATGTATATATATATGCTTCAATTAGCATTTTTATTTTCTCATTTATAAAATTTAGAGAAAATATTGCAATTGACAAAAAAATTTGAACTCAAGATTTTAATGAATCTCCACGTTTCATTCTTCCTTCAATTAGAAAACACATTTTCAGAAAATGTCTATGTTTGACAAAAATAATGCAAAAGCCTTTTGAGCTAGATGGATGAAATTTGGTATAAGATCTTAGCACCAAACTTATAAATTTCAATCAAATTTTCTGTAACATCAGTGTAGAAGAAATCTGTCTATCTGACTGTTTTAAACGTAAGTTAGTATGGGAACTACAGAACGATAAAAGCTGGATAGTTAAAGTTTGGGTACACATACCTAGTATATATTGTTACGAGCGAGCAAAACGCACGCCAAAGGTGAAAACGCTAGCCGCGCGTCACGGGATACTCCGCGCCAGCCGGGTTGACTTGGCGAGAAGAATGTTCTGGTAACCCCGAGAGAAGTCTGGCTGCGCCGAGGTTTTTCTCCCTTACCGCGGAAGCCTCTCGGAACTTCCGCCGTAGCACGGCCACGCTTTCGCCCGACTATATAAGAGGTGGGTTGCCTCTTCCTGGCAGTCGATCGCTCAAAGTGGATCTCGCTCTTTGAGAAGAGAAGCGTTTCGCTTACTTGTAGCTTTTCGCTTGAGCTGTGTTTGCGTTTGCTGTTAACGCTGTGTTATTGAGCTCGCTGTGATTGACTGTTGCTGTGCTATACTATAGCTGCTTTGCAAACCGTGTTTATTGTGCGTAAGACTTGTATTTACGCTGTAAGTGACTGATTATTGCTGGACTGTGCTTTCTGAAGTTTTACTTTTCCCAAGTCATCCTGTATATACCTGTAAATAAATTTGTTTGTGCTGTCCTCATATAAAGTCCATTCAATCCGAACCCGCTACGCTAAAAACGTAACAATATTTTATAAACATCTGTCAAATTTTCTGCCAAACTCGTCATAGAGTTTACGGCATGCCAGTCTGCACTTTCAGAAAGTTGACTTAATTTTTTTAGTATTAATAGTTTATATATATGCAAATATATATATTCATTTCTACGCTTTTGTCAAATCAAAATAGGCATAATTTTACAATAGTCTGTGTATTGTGAATACAAAAATAAATTTTAAAATTTAATAAATAATTTTTAAGAATTATTTTAGCAAAAACTATGCATTTTTATAAAACTGAAAAAATACTTTAATTAGAAAATACCCAGTTTACATATGCATACTTATACAAAGGTGCTTGTCCAAAAGTTGAGTTCAAAGTGAATCCTGTCCTTAATTCAATTCATACGACTATTGGCATATATTCCAGGAAGTAAAAATAAATAAAAGAGGAATAAATTGAAAAGATTCAAATGAAATCGTGCATATTTCAATGCATCATATCAGAATATAATTTCTCGAATGGTAAATCTACCCGTGCTCGTGATAGTTAAATAATATTTTTATTCGTTTTAATTGTTTCATTGAATTAGTCACTTTTTTATTTTAAAAAATATATCACATTTCCTATTTATTACATTTTATATAATCATTTGCTCTAACTTACATTTTTCTAGGTTTTATTTGCTGGAATAATTAACTTATTTTTTTAAAATTGGAGCTTTGTAAATGCAATGGCAATACACTATTAAAAGCTGATTTTTTTGAGATGCTCGTGCAGATAATAAAATCTTTATTTTTCGACTATGGATTTTTGTTGACCCTAAGTACCTCATCTCAAAAACAACATCAGGTTCTGACATGATAAAAATATTACTACTGTTACTTAAAAATTATTGAATAATATTATAAATAATGATATAATATCTCAAAAGTTAAAATAGTGCCAGTGGTTACTGAGCTTTATTTTTTATGGAATTATCTAAACGTAATAATAAAGCTACGTACTGACAAAATTTCATATTAAAATAATTATGTAAATAAAATAAATAAATAAAAGGAAAAATTTCATAATAAAATAAAAAGTAAAATTGGACCTAAAAAAAACGTTTTTAAAAAGCACTACAAACACCATTAAATAACACTGTAATCTCAGGCAGTAAAATAACTAATGTTTAAAATTACAAAACCTAGACAGTCATCCCGTCCTGCGAAAGGGGAATAGAATCATAAGAGTGTAAGCATTCCCTCCTTTTCTGTTTTATGTATAACATATTTCTCAGAAAGAACAATCTATTTAGCAAAATAACAACACATGCGTCGAGAAGTAATCACAATACAACCGGAAATTTCCGGATTGCGAAGTGACGTAATGAGTCAGCACAGAAGCAACAAAGTCGTTCGTTCTCGAACGAAAGAGCCTAGTTTAATCGTTCGTGAACGAAAGAGTGTAGTTTAATCGTTCGCGAACGAAAGAGTCCAGTTCATTCGTTCGCGAACGAAAGAGTTGATTCTTTCGTTCGATGAGTCTGAAGAGGTCGTTCGCGAACGACCTGAAACGAACGGGTCAAATTGGTGAACGAACGATTTTGAGTCGAATCTTTGAAATGAACGAGATTTCCCATCACTAACAGCAACACTGGGGCTATTTTTTGTGTAATTACTTTTACAATTGGGAACGCAGCAAGCACTAAGCATCTTTATTGCGATAAATTAAAATAAATATGGTAAGAAATCATAAAACTTTCAAGCAAAATCAATAACACAATCACCGATCTTCACAACGACAACGATTATCCGCGCCCTTTTACACTTCAGAATTCTTCTTGAAAGTTCATCCAAACTCGTGACGTCACGGGGTGAAAGCGCAAGCAGTTGTGAGGCCTTGTATTACGAAGGTCGTGCTGGAGGACAGGTTTCATTCATAGAGCTGGTACTATTCCGGCAGTGATGAGAAAGGGGGGAATACGCACTAGATGTAAGGTCGCTTGTAGAAAAACTTTGAGCGAAAAGGTGAAAAATTATTTGCGCGTCAAGAATGAAGCGCATTTTTGAAATATATTGCATAGTGTGAAGTGTGCTTGACTGTCGGGTAAGGAGTAACGGATTTACGAAGAAAGTAGAGTTAATTATGCACGATCTTTCTTAATAAAAGGATAATACAGGGATTGGATTTATTTCTATTTGCTCATAATTACGTTTTATGTATCTAATTTTTGACTAGAAATGAACGTTGACTGGCTGAGAACAGTGAAAGCGTGGAAAAGTTAAATTTTCCACAGGCGCATTCAATTTACAATTAATTAAATGGCAAGAAGTGTTAGCTCAGAATTAAATTTGGTATTTACGTATTAGACCGCCTTCGCCATTGGTGACGGATATAAATTTGGCGATAAAGATCAACGGATTAACTTACGGATTAACTGTTACTTAGTTGTACAGAACTCTTTGATGCCTTTCATAATGGTTAGAAACAGATAATATTCTTTATGATGTCTGCATCACATAAATTCTTTCAAATAGGAATCCAAACATCCTCTTTTCGTATCACGATGCCTCTTATTGAGCCAATTAGCAGATCCCCAAAGTCTTTCAATGTTTTGCGTATGTGTTCCATAAGAACTGTCAACAAAATTATACCGGTGGTTCACCTTGAAATGTTGGAATCCGGCAGCTTTCTATTCCTCGGACTGGTATGCACTCTAGGAGTCGGAATGTATAATTAAACCATCTTCAATGTAGTTTGGTTAAGATTTAATTTAGAATCAACTGCCTTTATTACATCAAATTCAGAAATAATATTTGTTTGTTTGTTTTAACTAGCAGTTGCATTTCAGGTAAATTTTCAGCTTTGGTGAATCCTTAAAATTATTTTAAAAAATTTAATACAGAATTTTTAGCAGTTTTTTAGTAACGAAGAAATTTATTAATATGGATGATAATATATCAAGAATATACATGCATTTCTTTAAAATGTTGCAAGATACTTCAACCAAATTAAAAGAAATGATGGTACAGCCAAATTAAAAGAGACCAGGTAGTAAAGAACAGGTTTAACACATTTATTAAATGCAAATTTTGAAAGATAAAAACACAAATACTTTATTGTATAAGTTCCCAACATCAATAGTAAAACCATAGTTAGAACAATAAAACGTATTTTAAGTATTCCATATCATCGTATCTTTTTATCGAGCAAAATACAGTACTAGAAAATTTTCAGTCACATTTGTACATTTCACTTCAGCAGAATCTCTTTACTGTAGTTATATAATTCATTTAATAACAAATATAAATTTAATTTAAATCTTTTTTTTTAATGTTTTTAATATTCTCAGTATAATGTATTTTGCATGAATTCGATATTCTTTTGGGAAAAGCTTGACCTAAGGATTAAAAAAAAATAGATCACTTAAGATTTATTTTTAAAAACAAATTTTAAAGCAATAGTATTAAGAGCCGAAATAACTTTTTTGCATTTGATATTTTAAAAACTCATTAAGGGATTATTTAACACTAAATATGACAATTTTTACTATGATTTCTCTCTATTCCTATTTTCTTATAAACATATTTTTTTTAAATTTAGTTTTGATTCTATCTAGAGTGTATTAATCTAGTTGAATTTTAACGCATCAAGTTCAAGAATTATCAGGAGCAGCTACAACACAATTAAGTTTCAATGATATTGCATTGATATATCAACAACAATGATCTATTAATAATTAAATGTATGTAAAATATTCCTAACAATATTTTTTTAAAATTAAAAAACAGAATCTGAAACATAATTTTCTTTCACAAATTGCAGCAAAATTTGTTGCTTAGTCATTAAACTCCACAAGAAAGATGCAGGTTGCTACCTATTCATGTTTATATCGAATGCTTTAAAATATTAACATTATCAAACGTTTTTCATCTTTTGACTGAAATAAAACAAAACAAATTAGCAAATTAAAATCTTTTTCAATGAACAAAGCTGAATTGAAATCATGCTGTAAGAAATAAAATTTTATCATCAAGTTTATATTCTGAAAGAAGAAGAATTTTTAGCTTCTATTACATTTTTAATGGTATAATGACTTGATCCTGGTCGATCAAACAAACGGGTAGCGTTTAAACACAAATGTTTTATTTACAGATTTACACTGAAGTGATAAAAGTCATGTGATGACTGTTAATATCATGTCGGTCCTCCTTTTGCCCGGCGAAGTGCAACAACTCGACGTGTCATGGAGTCCACAAGTCGTTGGAAGTCCTCTGCAGGACTATTGAGCCATGCTGTCTGTATAGACGTCCATAATTGTGAAAGTGTGGATGGTGCAGGAGTTTGGGCAGGAATGGACCTTTCGATGATGTCCCATAAATGCTCGATGGGATTCATATCGGGCGATCTAGGTGGCCAGATCATGCGCTGGAATTGTCCGGAATGTTCATCAAACCAATCGCGAACAGTTCTGGCCCGGTGACATGGCGCATTGTCATCCATAAAAATTCCATCGTTGTTTGGGAACGTGAAGTCCATGAATGGCTGCAACTGATCTGCAAGCAGCTGAACATAACCATTTCCAGTCAATGATCGGTTCAGTTGCACCAGAGGACCAAGTCCATGCCATGTTAAAACAGCCCACACCATTATGCAGCCACCACCAGCTTGAACAGTGCCTTGCTGACAGTTTGGGGCCATGGCTTCGTGGGGTCTGCGCCACACTCGAACTCTACCATCAGCTCGTAACAACTGAAATCGTGACTCATCTGACCACGCTACGGTTTTCCAATGGTCTAGGGACCAGTCGATATGTTCACGAGCCCAGGAGAGTCGCTGCAGGTGATGTCGTGCTGTCAGTAAAGGCACTCGAGTCGGTCTTCTGCTGTCATAGCCCAAGGAAGACAAATTTCGCCGCACAGTCCTATCGGACACGTCCCTCATACGTCCCACATTGATTCCTGCAGTTATTTGACGAAGTGTTGCGTGTCTATTAACATTGACCATTCTACAAAGACTTCGGTGGTCTCGGTCGTTAAGTGCAGGTGGTCGCCCACTGCGCTGTCCATGATGGGATGGGATGCCTGAAATTTCATACTCTCGGCGCACTCTTGATACTGTGGATCTCGGAATGTTGAATTCACTAACGATATCCGCAATGGAATGACCCATGCGTCTAGCTCCAACTAACATTCCACGTTCAAAGTCTGTTAATTCTCATCGTGCCGCCATAAATCACGAAAAAACTGTTCACATGAATAACTTGAACACAAATGAAAGCCCTGGAAAACGAAATGCTGCGCATTTATACTTTTTCGCTGTGATACTACTGCCATCTGTATATTTACATATTGCTATCCCATGACTTTTGTCATTTCAGTGTATATAGCGAGTTGCAAAAAATAACTCGTCCTCATCTAGTTAATATGCTGGGAATTAATTACATCTGGATTACAGTTCCAAGAACTAACGGGCTGTTAGCATATCCGGCTACTGCGTGCAGCTCAAGATATCTACGGATTACTTCTGGTAGATCTTTAATCGATAAACTCGAAATCCCGTGATATTTGTTCAGCGCGTCTCACAGCTCCTCAGTTCAGCTCACAGCTCGCCTCGTCTCGTCCAGTCTCTTGTCGGATCAGCTGGTCTCGTCAGATCAGCTCGTCTCCTCGTCTCGGATCAACAAAACCTTATCAAAAACTTCCATTTTAACCTCGGTCAAATTCCGCCTCTCAGGTTCGCATTCGTGCGCTGGAAATGCCGATAATCAAATAATTCTTCAGAAATATTCCCAATGGTCAGCAGTTAACCATGGGAATATTTTATACTCATCCACTCCCCTAGCAGACCCTTCACAATAGGGAAATATTCACATCTGAAGGTTTCAGTACTTCTTTCTTCAAAGGGCCGTAAAACGCATATGTTGTTCATTATCGGGACTTATTATTGTTCGGGTGGTCAAATAGGAGAGAATCTGTGGTTTTGATACGGTTCCCTTCTTCAAATGGCCGTAAACCGCATGGGTGGTCTATTATCTAACTCTATTCAAGTCCATAGGGTAACATCAAAGCGGGAGAAACACAATGCGCAACAAAGGAAAGAATCGTCTCACTGTTGACCAGAAGTAACAAAGTTCGAACATGTGTTTCTTTAAATGAGAATAAGTTTTACGACTTCTTTACAATGGACTCTTAAAGCTCATTATACTGATCTGAATAAGCATTTAGTTTCATTTCACAAAAAACTCGTAAACAATTTCATAAAAATTAGTTCTGAGCTTATATAATAAAATCAGATTATTGCATAACAATTTTATTTTAAAAAAAAACGCTCCTATAAACCTTTAAAAAAAGAACTATTTTATCCTATAAAAGAGTTACTGTATTATCATTTAATTGACAGCTTCTATACCGTAATAAATAGATAAAGTAGAAAATAAAAATAAGAAAACCTTGACTTCATTGACCACACAAGAAAATGCAGAATCATTTACAAAAAATACATAGTTACAATTTAAAAGAGAATTCAAATTACAGGTTCTTTTCTAAAATATCTGAATCTAAGTTTATGTCAATACCTAAAAATTCAGGGAGAATTACCTTTTCTATCTTCATCATTTGCCATTTATCCATTTTAATTTCAGTTTTCACCTTTTCATCATTACACCAAAATAAAAATGCTCTTTTAAAATAATTCTTAATAGAAAAATTGCACACGTTAATATTTATTTTAATTAAAATGTGTTATTTAAATCCAAAAATTAGTGTAAAATTCCTGATGAAATGTCTTATTTCTTTTTCTGATTTTTTTTTTTTTACAGTTTTCATAAAATTATATACTTCAAGAAAAAGTAAAAAGTTGAATTTCCTATAACCTTACCAATAAAGGCATTTATATTTCGCATAATATATATGGATTATTTGTATTTAGCATAACTTTCAACTTTTTCGAAAATTATTTTTTGGGCAAAAACACTATGAAGCCTAAATAAGTGGCGTTTTAATAGAGCTTCAGTGTATTTTATTAAGAGATGATCTTGCATTTTGCGATAATCAATTGCATGTCTCTTAATCCTGCACGGAGAGTTTGTCCATTAAGAAGTTGATGCCTGCTCACAAGAAGTCAATAATCATTTCTGTCTTGACGATTTTTTTAATATATATATTTTGAAATTAACTCATTCTCAATGATATTGTAACAAACGGGTAAACGTCACGGAAACATGCCGAAGGAGAAGGCGGTGGTGACGGCTGTGAAAAAGCTTGGTACCAGCCGGGTTGATTTGGCGAAAAAAATAGTCTGGTGGCCGCTGGATCCTACATGAAGCAGCGCACTGCTTCGCTTGCTTTTGGGTGAGCTCTCAGTCGGTGTATGTTCGGGACGGGTTGCCATAACCTGGCAGTTATTTAGTTTTTTTTCTCTCGGAAGAGAAGCGTCTCGCTGGACTAGCGGATTACTTGTTATTAGTGAGCTGTGTTTACGTTTGCTGATTAAGTTGCATTATTGAGATCGCTGCGATTTACTGTTTGTTGTGCTATACGATAGCTGTTTTGCAGTCTGTTTTTATTGTGCGTAAGGCTTGCATTTACGCTGTAAGTGACTGTTGACTGCTGAATTGTGTTTATCTGAAGATTTACTTTTATCAAGTCATGCTTTAAACATCTGTAAATAGCTGTAAATAAATTTGTTTGTGCTGTCCTCAAGTAGAGTCCATTCAATCAGAACCTGCTACGCTAAAAACGTAACTATATTATAGAAGGCAATGATTACATTGGACCTTTTTTTTTTTTAAAAAAAAATCGTATTAGACGGGTTGCAAGCTTTGCAATTTCACGGTGCTTTCTTTTCTCCGACTACACCTTTCAATGCTGACCATACTTCGGTGCTTAAAAGATGCTTTACACATGAAATATTTCCGTCAATAATGCAATCATCATTTTCACCATTACTTTTTATTTTTGCTTTGATTAAACCTTCATTTTGATAAGAGAATTTAGCATTCAAAATATTATTTAAAACGTTTTGTTGTTTTGCATCTACTAAGCAATACTTACAATTGAGAATTTTTCTATATGCAAAACTATATGAAAACAAAGTTCACTATGAGAGAAGTTTTTTTTTTTTTTTTTTTTTTAAAAGGCTTATATATATTGTTGTTGTTACTAATGGCACTTGCCATGGCAAGCCCTCCGCTGATACAGCAGCAGATTATCTTTTATCAGAGTGTTGCCATCACGTCGACAAAAACTCTGAGGGGAAAAAATAAGTTGATTATTACTGTAAATTAAATACAGAAAAATATAATTTTCAACACGCGATTCTTTGAAATGAAACAAATAAATATCATGTTTTCTAAAAAAATAAACGCAAGGTAAATGTTTCTATAATTTTTCACAGTATCTAAACTATTAATTCAATAAATCAACTTCATGAAAGCAATCGTGCTTTAACTCATGAAGAATATCCATTCAAATCTGGACCCAACGGCCAATTTGTAAATCTTTAGTAATAAGCATAAATACTTTTTAGCATTACAGTTAAAATGGTCTAAATGAAATAAATAAATACGTTTTATTTAATTTGGGTACATAAATACTCTGATGAAAAAAGAACTTACAATTTTTTGATACTTTGCTCTGTGAGTCATATTTAATAAAATATGCTTGAGACACTAATCTTTTAAGTAGGAAAAGTTGCACTTCCATGAGCTAAACCAATCATTAAAATTGACTGATTTATGAAAATTTGAATCTCACTTTTTAATAAACTCTATAGTATTTAAAATCTCACTGTTCTATTTAGACCTTTCCCTCCACCATTTAAGTAAAATATCAATTCTGAGACAATCAGTTCCCGAAATTTCCCAAAGATTTATAATTAAATTAATTAACGATTAACTTAATGCATGCGTGCAGTTTAATGCAGTTGTGTTTGTGTATTGGTGCTTTAGAGACCAGAGCATACAATCTAGAGCTACCTATCTTGGCACATATATACCTTGGAGGGTAAAAATTTATCTATAAGAAAATTTTTTAAAAAGAATTTTCATTAATTAAAAATTTAACTAAATTTTATCATTTTCCGCGATGAAATCCGGAAATATTGCAGCAAAAAATGATCTTTAATTTATATTAAAGTTTTAAGAATGGGTTTTTTTTTTCAATTATATCAATGTTTTAATAATGAAATAAATAATTATGTGTCATGTAAATTGAGTAAAAAATGCTGAATAATTACGAATTTTAAAGTTTTACATTTGCCCTCTACCCTGAGAATCATATTTAACAAAACATTCTTGAGAATCTAATATCTTAATATCACTATTCTATACAAATGGACGATATTAGACCACTTCATCGACCCTTTCAAAGAAACCAATCACCTTCTAAGATTTCTCAAGAGTGGTTGGCCTAGATTATGAAAGTGTTTATTCATTTGATATTGTAATATTCAAAACTTAATAAATTGATTAGATTTTATCGCAAAAGATATAAAAAATTATTTATTTGAAAGTTGGAGAATCAAGAAAATAGTTTTAATCTGCCAACGACAAAGATAATTCACCGATAATCCAATGATGGATATCCAATGTCGATAATTACCAATATTCATTATCAGAAATGCATAATGTATCCAATATCTGATCCATGGATAATTCAAGGATTTCCAATATCCGACAATTAACAGCAATACACAAATGGAGCTCACTTTCTAATCTTAAAATCTGATTTCAGAGCATTTATATTTATTTAACAGTATTTACTTTTTAAAGAAATGTTTTTTAATACAATATACCAAAGGAAATAAAAGTTTTAAAAAATGCAACCGTTGATTATTTTTTGGAGTACAATTTGATATAGTTGGGACTTTATGCAAAGAAATAAAACAAGTCATTAATAAGACGATTTTATTACAAAAATGAAAGTTACATTCTCACATTACACACTTACTCGTAAACTGATTTTCTCAATAAAATAAACATGAATAATGTCTATCATATTCCCAAACAGAATACAGAAACAGCTCAAAATTGCATAATTTAACATATTCAATAAATAAGACTAAGAATAAATGAAATGTATCAAGATTTAAAGATTCCAATAAATTAATACATAGACTATCATCTGAATTAAAGTTGTCATTATTTTTAATTAAATTTTTGCCAAAAGTTTATTATGATGGAATTCTGATAAGCACTTGAACTAATTATATTGCATCTTATTATACTCTTTTAGTAAATACAAACGAAAAATGTTACAACTCATGATCAGTAACACACATTGTGTAAAGATCATCCGAGTTAATTTAAAAAGTTATCCACAGAGTCTATGTTATCAGTTCATGTAAAAATTATTTGCAATATCATCTTTTTGTCAGTATATTATTTAATTAATTTTTAATTTTATTGAGAAATGTGACAAAAATATTGTCTTTAATCATTTCATAGATGCCATATTTCTATTTAATATGCATTTGTGAATCCATTTTCACAAGAATTTGGTGCAAAGATATTTTAATTCTACTGGAAATAAAACAGTTCTGTAATATGAAGCTGACAATTTCTTGAAACATTTAAAGTGATAGGAATTAATGGTTGTATAGTTTTCATATCAAAGATTTCAAATGTTAAATTTTGTGTAAAGGATTTTAAGAAAAATTCAAAATTACAATTCTATAAATCAAAATCAGTTCAAATAGTCTTTAAGAGAAAATGAAGCAACATCACAGATATATACAGGTGTGTATTTTATGATGTGTCTTTAAAGCCGCCAAAAGAAAGAGGGGAAAGAAACTATAAAAATGACTTTCATACAAAGGCACCTGTAAAATTCACATTATTTACATGATCCACTTACATCCATTACACGATCACACATGATACATGTAAATGGTTTCTTATTTCAAATATTGTGATTTGTGCAAATGATGAGTTTTTTTTCTTTTCTTTTAAAAATATAAGACTACAATTTCTAAGACATGTTATGTCTTCAGTATATTTCAATAAAATTCTGTTTAAATGCTGTCTTAGAGAAAACAATTTATGAAACATCACAGATTTATAAAAGTGTTTTTTTGTGTGTGTGTAATAGCAAAACCCTTTCATTACTAACAAGGCAGGGTCGTCCAAGAAAACTCTACACTGGCGTTCTGGTTTCCATTTCAAATGAGAGGTTCAGAATGTAAATCAACATATTATCACCCAGGGAGTCATGGAGTGCATCTTACAAACCGACAAGACAGTACAGAATTTGAACGGCCGACTGAACTTACCGATGAACGGCCGAAAAATATTAAATTACATAAATCACATCGAAACGGCTGTATCTGTACAATTCGCATTCAGATGTATCCGAGAATGCCTTTTCATATTCGATCTTTCAGAAAAGGCTCTCTTGCATACGGCACATACAAAAGGTTTCTTATTTGTATGAGTCAACAAATGTGATTTTAAATGCGATTTATGAGAAAACGCTTTATTACAAATATTACAAGCATGCGGTTTTTCTTTTGTATGCATCCGTAAATGTACCTGAAAAGACGTTTTATGGGAAAATGATTGACTACAAATGTGACATGCGTACGGTTTCTCTTTCGTATGCGTGCGTAAATGATTTCTTAAAATTGACTTTTGAGAAAATGTCTTATCACATAAATCACATGCAAACGGCTTCTCTTTCGTATGAATCCGTAAATGTCTCCTTAAACTCGCCCTTTGAGTAAACGCATTATTGCATATGTCACATGTAAACGGTTTCTCTTTGGTATGTGTTCGTAAATGGGAATTTAAATTGGACTTTTCTGAAAATGCTTTATTACAAATATTGCATACATATGGTTTCTCCATGGTATGTATTCGTAAATGATTCTTTAAACTCGATATGTGAGAAAATGATTTGTTACACACGTTACAAGCTAGTGATTTCTCTTTTAGATGCGTCTGTAAATGCGTTTTTAAACTCTGCGCATGAGCAAATGTTTTACTGCAAGTATTGCATGAAAATGGTTTCTCTTTCGCATGTGTCCGTAAATGTAATTCTAAATTCGACTTTTCAGCGAATGTTTTATTACACATGTCACAAGCAAAATATTTCTCTTCTATAAAAGGGATATTTAAATGTGGAAGCAGAGAAAAAGATTTATTACAATCATTGAAGCTGTATTGTTTCGCTTTTTTATGCATTTCTAAAAGTAACTTTCAGTAAATATTATATTACACATGCCACAAGCAATTCGTTTCTCTTACACATGCATTCGTAAATGAGACAAATTAGTGTCTGTGCTGAAGAACAGTTACACTACATAAGTTTGAAATATATATCTTCTAAATTGTGAAAGCAATAAAACGATGCAATTATGTAATAATTCCCTCAAAAAGTTCATTAGTAACAAGCATACAATGTCTTCAAGTTTACAAATAAAATTTCAAATATTATTAGTCTTTTTTTTCCTTCTTTTTTTAAAAAACTATATTATTCCAGATTGTTCCTTTTGGGTACGAATAAAATGTTCTTTCAATTTTTCGGTTAGGAATACGTCTTACTAGATGAGTCCGAAGCACAAAATTTTATGTATGCGTTATGTATAATGACATATGAAAATTATAAGAAAATTTTATGTATAATGATATATGGAAAATTATATGAATAAGCAATAAAGAAAATACTGTAAATCAAAAAGATTAAACACACTACAATTCCTTTCCTCTTTGAATTCCATCAAAAGTGTGCTGTACGCTGAAGGCTTTAATTTATGGGTTTTAAAATCTTCTCATCTTCTTACTGTTGCCAATTTCTGTCAGAAAGATGAGGTGACAGATGAATCACACCATTCATCAAAGTCCCAATACAAATTTGAAATCTAAACACATAAAATAATTATTGTAATTTTATCTTCTAAATTTTTTATAATTTTACGAAAAATTATCAATTTATCCAAAATTAAAGTTATTAAACATACTTAATAGTAAGCACATAGTGTGGAAAAGTACTTAGTAATAAACACTTAGATTTACAAACACTGAATAATAATAAAGTAAATTATTTCAAATTAAAGATTATCCCAGCAGTGAAAGGCCACATATCAAAAAAGAAAACAAATTAGAAAAGATTTCGGTAATCATCTAATGCAGATACTTTTTTATAAATGAAAAGCGAAATGTTTCGCTTTCTATTTAACAATACGAAAGATTTCCCTTTTCTAAAATCTCTTCATATTCAGGTATATAGAAAAATTAGATTAGTAGAGGATGTGTATTTACTCAGAAGGATCAAATAAAATCATTGTATATTTCGTAAAGCATTTTACTTTTCCATATGTAAATAATAATTAAGTATTGATTGTAAATATTAATTATTGATCTGATGTGATCCTACCGTATAGCATGTTAGTACTCGGTGATGGATTTGGAGATTTTTTAAGACTTCAGTCAATGCCTATTATAAAGTCCCTATTTTTGTGAATTTAATTTCACTTTTCAACAAACTTAATCAATATAATAAAGATTTATTTATTTGTTTATTTAATATGCATATCATAGGGAAAAGTGACTTAAATAATAAAATAATTGATAAATTAATTATAAGAATGCATTAAGGATTTCCTTACCTCTAAATAAAAGCTTTAAATAATTATGATGAAATTAAAGGAAATAATAAGACTTTAAACAAATTAAATCTATTGTGATTAATTTGAAAGTATTAAACTGAATTTCAAAATATGATTAGCCTCTTAATGAAATAAAGCAGGTCATCCCCCGGTAAAATCAAGTTTATCTCTACTTGTGTTTCTGACTTCCTGGATTCAAGAAAGAAAAGATTTCATAAGATCCTACGTATATAATACATCAATTTATACACTCACTTCTCACGTAAATTTACCTAATTTCAAGATATTGATTATGTAACATTAACTACTGTTAAAAAAATTGCTCCAGAGATTTTCAATGGAGTGGAATTCAGGAAATAATTATGACCAAAAGATTCTAGAAATCAGAAATAAGATATGATTTGGAAGTCAAAAGAAAATAAATTTGTTTTTAAAGTTGCTAAGCCAGATAACATTCACCAGTCATGAATGCCACTTTTGTCTAGTGGTTATGTTACTCGGCTGCAAAACCTAACATTGCGAGTTCGGTCCTAACCATTCTCCACAGTGGTGACCCGCAAGCTTGATACAGTTGTTGTGGCGTCCTCTACCGGCAGTCAAAGTCATCAGGTGCATTAGAAACAGCACCCAACATCACCATCAACAAATCACACACGCTCGCCAAACGCTTGGCGTAAAATGCACCGTTCGTCTTACGACCGACTCACTG
This sequence comes from Argiope argentata, assembly GCA_026289955.1. Taxonomy (NCBI): domain Eukaryota; kingdom Metazoa; phylum Arthropoda; class Arachnida; order Araneae; family Araneidae; genus Argiope; species Argiope argentata. Next base: position 271,851 of record JAOUZG010021824.1, read on the forward strand.
ATGGGAGAGTACGTGGTGAAAACTTCCGGACATGAATGTCACTTTTGTCTAGTGGCTATGCCACTAGGCTATAAATCCTCAGATCGGTCCTTCCCACCATTCATCCACAAAATCTTTAATCAAAGTATTTAATTAAAGCAGCAATGTTATCTTATATTACTTAACTTTGTTCTTGTAGTTAAACCTACAAGGGACCTATTATTAATATGTCAAGAATATTTTCCTACATAATTTGACAACGAGAAAATCAGAAAAGATGATGAACTTTCTAAAAAAACTTGGTAAAGGATGTCATCGTTTAGTTCTAAATTTAAAAGGCATTGAAAATATTTCTATTGGTGGATAAAATGTAAGATTATCCGAAATTTATAGTTTTGCTTGGACATTTCTACAGTGACATATGGAGCAACAATTTTATATGTGGAGCCACAATTCCAACATTTAAATTGCTTCACATTAAATCTAAATGTTTTAAAGATCAATCAAAATTATCGCTTAGATTGTAAGTCTGCTTATTACTTTCATAAGTAGTACATAAACTAATAATCTCTTTGAAAATGAAAATTGACAAATAGTTATTAAATAGCAATCCATCATAGAAATCAAAATTGGGTAATTTCATCGAATTTGGTAAGAAATCAAAATTTTGAAAACGCGGAAGTTCACTTTGATTGATCAGTGGAGGCATATTTGGCCTAATAAAAATCTTGCTGATCTAATATTTCGTTGTTTTGGTCCTACAGATCTCAAGTACCTGATACTTTGCACATCAATTTCTGTAGAAGTGAGTGCTGATGTTTCTACCAGTGTAGACCAAGTGGATTTCATCAAAGAAAAACTATATTTGACAATATAAACAGTTATTAATAACTTAGCCTCTCTTTTTTTTAACAGTGACTTCATCAACAAATTTTTTTTCTTGAGAAACAATTTTTTATAATAATAATAATAATAAAAAAAGATTCTTTAGTTTCCACTTCAGATTCTCAGTCAAAGTAACCTTTATGACATATTTCAATAATGTATAATGGGATCATCTCCCAGGTATTTATTTTGTTAGATATTTCAGAAAGAATTCTAGCTTTGATTTTTCAAAAAGAAAATATATCATCTCCCCTTTTATAAAGCTTAATGCATGGGCTTTAATATCAGATTTATCAAGTAGTGTTCTTGTTGGATTAAATGACGTAATAGTATTGGTCCAGCAAATGTGTTTAGGAATAAACAAAAGAAACTAGATTATTTTACACCCATTATCTAAAATTTTCTCAGCCATTGTCCTTTATTTTTATTGCTTGTATGAATAAATGGAAAAAAGTAGTTTTTTTTTCCACTGATGATATCTAATAAGTTATTTTCTCTTATGTAGAAAATAGATTTTTGTATCTATGAACTATTACATCATTATTTATAACAATCTATATCAATCATTTTGTCACCTATTTGTTTTAAACTTTTTGTTAAATGCATTTTGTCAAACAAATTAGTAGAGATATATTTAATTTTTACAATATTATTTAATTCTTAAATTTTGGAAAGCTACTTTTTTATTTTTTTAAAAAATTTACATGCCATGCATTTAAAGTTTAATATCACATAAGGGAACTTTTATTTAACATAATTACTAATTACTGATAATTTTATACTCAAATAGTTTTTAATAATAGCAAGAAGACACAATTAGAAGCTGACTTCTCATTCAGCAATTAATTATAGTTTTTGGATAAAGAAAGCTGCAGGCAAGTAATTTAAAAAATGACATTAGCTTTGTTATATATTATTAAATTGTAAATTATACAAATTTTATCAATTATATTAGGGTTGTTTTTAACAATTAGCCAAGAATATTTGGTCAAGCTCAAATCTGTTTAATCATATTAATTTGTTATTATAATATAAATATCAAGCCTCCACTAAAATCGGACAGTCAGGGGATAATACATAAAGATACATATTTTTACAAAATTATTAAAATAAAAAAAATCTAAAATATATATCAACATATTGATTAAATTAAAAAAAATGTAGAAGTAATGTAATAGTTTATAAAAAGAGAGGCTTCATAATTAAGCACTACTCAGAGTGATAAAAAACCTAAATTATCTCTTAGGATCCATTCACACACCACGTATTATTTTGTAAATCAATTAACATTTCTAAACATTTTTACGATAGATTGAGATATCACATCTTCTTTATGTAACAAATGGATTGCAAAACTTAAGCCTTAAAAAATATATGCTAAAAATTATACAAGCAAAGAAATACAGCTAAACTGTTAAATATTAATATTAAAAGGGGAAATTATCAATTTTTCAGATATGTGCATAAAAACAATTTGAGCAAATTATTAGCATCAATCCATTTTAATTATCAAAATACCATTAATCTAAATAAAAACAAATAAAATCTATTTATAAATACTCAATGACTTTCTTTTCAAAGATTTTTTATTTCCTAAATAATATCAAACAATTAATTTTACTTGTAAGTAATAGGAAAACCATTTGTTTTACTACTGCACAACTTTTCAAGATGTAATTAATAAAATTGAATCTTTGCTTCCTCCCCATAATAGCAATAAAATTTCTAAATATAACTGGGCCTTCTTTATTATACAGTATTCAATATTACAAACATTGTAGAGATATTATATAACATTTTGCTGATATAATTGTTGCAGTAATGAAATTTATCAAAATTGTCATCAAAATTGAAAAAAAATTTATTTTTATACACAGCATAGAATAATTTATTATCTTTGTTTTTAATAAATTGTAGAAAAAAGACAAAAAAAATCATAACTCCTCACACAACAAAACTTTTTAAGTTAATAATATCATAGTGAGGCTAACAATTTTGAAATTTTTAGAATAATAATTTGCCACTTTTAAGATAGATTTAATTTAGAAAATTAGATTTTAACTTAACAGTCAGATTCATTGAAGATGCAAGTCAGCTATCTAGAAACCGACTGCTTTTAAACAAGAAAAGAAACATTTATTCCATATATTGGATACTATTTATATAATTAAAAAAAATACTGTATCTTTTCTAATGAAAATAATAATTAAATTTACATTACCTATATAATATTTGTCAGATAAAAAATATAATTAGATAACAGTTTTATTTTAATAATTTTACAACGGGTTACGCAGGTAAACAGGCACATTTTAGATATAAAAAGCGTATCTGTGAAAACATAAATTTATTAAAGCTTACTTAACAATATTCTGCTCTAATTTTAGTATATATGTAAGGCCAAACACAAGATAATCAGCATTTTATTGTCCAATTCCAAATATTTCTTCCGAAAATTTTTCAAATAACATCGAAGTAATTGTCTATGTTTACGTTCAGTCATTTCTGCAAGGATCAGTTCTCAATATAAATCTCTGTCTATAGATATAAATTTGATTTCAGATCTGATATGACAAACCGTTCAAGTATCCGGATAGAAGAATCAAAAAATGAAAAATGAAATCACGATAAAAAGATGAGTTAAGCAATAATTTATTTTAAATAATTAAATAATAATTAGCATTAAAAGCATGCTCACGATTATGAAATTAATTTTCATTCCACTCTACAAAATAAAAAGTCAATTTTTAAACTCTCGAATCTGAATCAAACGGTTCGCAAATTGGATTGACTTACCAGATGAAAATAATATTGTGTATTTTGAAAGTTCAGAGCTAACACGTTAGATAACGGTATATTATTGTAAACAAATTCGAACTTTATCTTAAACTAACTCGGAAATCTTATCTGTTACCTATAATAATCCAGTATAAAGAAAATTGTTTGAAGATTAGATATGCATGTTCATTAAAAATAGTATACTTTTCGGAACAAGAAGAGTTCTATATATTATTCCAAGAGAGCATGGATTTGTTACAAAGCAAGTAAAACTATCCTTAATCACATTTATTATGACATTTGGTTTCCATGAATAATTGTATTTGTAACGCAACAAATTCCCTATTTTTTAAGTTTACTAAATATTTACATATAAGTCATGCAGATTATGTTTTACATCGTATATTTGTAAAATTTATTTATCATACATTTGTAGAATTTATTTATCATCTATTTATAGAATTTATTTATCACATAATTATAGAATTTATTTATCACATAATTATAGAATTTATATTGCTAGGAATATAATGCAGAATCAATATTTTAAATATTTAATATTTTTGAAAAATATTTTATAGACTTTCCAGTATTTTTTAATTTTAAATCTTTTAATAAAGTATCAACTATTTTAAACAAATGGAATAGCCGAGGTGTTTAAATAAATTCCATATTTTATTTATTATTTTTTTCTGTACAAATGGACCAGGTAATACAAGGATGTTCATAAGATACTATTCTGCTTTTTCTCAATAGCAGAATTTTTTTTAATTCTGCTTTTTCTCAATAGCAGAATTTTTTTTAATTCATAAATTTAAATTTAAAAAAATATTATTTTTGAATTACTATATTATAATACTTAATGCATTTAAAAGTTTATTATTGAATTCATTTTAGTTATTGTTGTGGGAAATACCAAAAGACGTGCTAATATGTAAATTAATATAAATTTTTTTTAAAAATTAACTTTTCTAAATTGATATATGTCAAGCATATTTATTAGCATTTTTTATGTGTGGCCTATCTGAAAGAGATAAAATTTTCATACATATAAATTTTTTACAGTTATATTTTAGTTAAATTAGATTTCAAAGTATAATAAATTTGATTTCTCAAGCTTCATTTTCATAATTTTAATTCAAACATGTAAATACATGTTTCTTAAAACTTTGATGCATAATACTAAGCATATAAGTTATTTCTTTAATCATATGTTGCCTTCATTTATATTTTTTTCGTTTTTCTATTTTTTGCTGGAATTTTGACCTTGATGCCAAAATTCAGGCGAAGAATTGTCCCCCCCCCCATAATTGTCCTTAGTAAAATGCAGATAAATTCTTATAAAATAGCTGTTTCCTTCAGTCATAGTCTTCAAATATCCATTTTTAGAAATAATTTTTTAACCTTTCTTTTTTATTTTCTTGTATGCAAAATATTGTAATTGCCAAAAACGTTTAACTCAAGATTTTAACAAAATTTAATTTTAATTCCTTCCTGAGTTCATAAAACACATATCTGCCCAAGTGTGATAAAGATAATTCAAAAATGCTGTGAGCTAGACAGGTAAAATTTATTATATGGTCTTTACAGCAAAATTGTATATTTCTATCAAATTTTGAGCAAAATCCATTTACATTAAGTCTGTCTGTATGGCTATTTCAATATAAGTTAACATGTAACCTACAAAATAATGAGAGCTAAATGGATAAAATTTGGTTTAACACTAATAATACAGAGACCTATCAAAATTTTGGCCAAATCTAACCCGAGGGCTTCTTTTAGAAGTATGCAAATGTGACGACTTAGATATATCAGATTTTGTATGTAATTTTGTAACTATCACTGTATTTCATTCAAAAGTCATTTTTTCCCAGTTTGAAAAAAATGCATCTTAAATTCCAACTTCAATTCAAACCTTCTTTAATTAAAATTTCAATATTACAGTAATTTCTTAGGAATTCATTATTGGCTAGATTTTTTAAAAAACAATCTGTAGTTTCTATATAAAATCTTTTATTATTACAAATATTTTTTATTCTGTTAAATTGTGAAAAGATTATATTTTTTAAAAAATTTTGAGTTTAAATTAGAATTATAATTGCAAAGTTTTATTATTTTAAAATTGAATTCATCTCTTCTGTCATATAAACCCACCAGTGTTTTACCGTTATTCAATTTCATTTTTAAATCAAGATAATTAGCTTCGGTTAGTTTTTCATTTGTTTTATTTAGAATTAATTCTTTTTGATAGCAGTTTGTTATTACATTCGTATTCTCTACATTAATTAGCTGGAGGTCATCTATGTACCTCCATCCGTTAATTAAGTTAAGCTTAATGATTTTTTTTGTCATAGTAATGTAAAAACATGTTTGCTAGGGCACTTGAAAAAGACGTTCCCATTGGAATACCTTTTATTTGTTTAAAAAAATTAATTCCATTAAAAATGTAATTTTCAGAATTTGCATAATTCCAGCCAGTTATTTTTAGTTATAATATTTTCATTTAAATATTCCACAATTAAAGACATACAGACGTTTATTAATTTTTCATGCGGAAGATTAGTGTAAAGGTTTTTAAAATCATAAGTATTAACATTAAAAATGTTTTCATTTTTAAGAAAGTTCAAAATTTCTTTGTTGCTATTAGTTATAAAATTATCTTCATCTTTAATTTTACTAAGAATAATTTTTAAGTATTTGAAGAAATGTTTGCCCAAGAAATAATTGTAACTACCCGTGCTACAGGTTACAAATCTAAATTTTGAAGGTTTTTTTTATGAAATTTAACTGTAGGGAACAAATAAGGGTAAGTAAGTGAACATGTTTTAGTTTTAGTTTTTTTTTAGCAAAAGCTAACATTCTTTTATCCAGTTCCTTTTTCTCTTGATTAATTATCATATATGTTGCATTAGATTTATATTCATTAATTAAAAGTTCTTTATAGAAATATTTGCTGATTTGTCTATTACAGTAATAACATATTTCTCTTTTAGATTTTTTATTTCTCTTTTTATTTTATATACCTCTTTTAAAATTGTTTCAGTATATATATGTGGGAGTCTAAATAAATCTTCCAAAAATTAGATTCTTCAGATAGCGGGATTTTAGTGGCCTGATGTCTAGGGGTTTTTTAATATTTACGAGTTAGTTTCTAAACCAAAATTAAAATAATACAAACGAAGGATAAAGAGACTTCTTTAGAAAAAATAAAAGAATTTATTTAGAGTTAAAGGGGAATATTTACAGGGGGAGTATTTACAGGGAAACATTAAAAAGAATTAAAACATGGAGATATTTAATAATCAGAAAGTTAGATTATTTCCTCTAGGAGGACGTTAGAGATGGGGAAACATTATGACTGAAAACATATTACCGCGTAGCCGCTGAACTTAGCGGGAATCGCTGACGCATGAAGACAGTCGTCTTCTCTGGACGAAAGTTAGTGAGCCTCTGATTCAAAATTAATTGGGACAGACTTTCGAAAGACCGATAGGTGGCGTTGTTCTGGAATGCCAAACCAATTAAAAATAATGGCTCTCTGGGAAATAATCTAACTTTTACAACTCTTGCTTTGGATTTCATATATCATCGGGTGTTGACAAAACAAGATGAAGGCAGATGTTGGTTAATTAAAATGGTTCTGTGGAATATCCTACAAAATCACCCTCTCCTGAAAGAGCTGGTCTCTCAGCTTTTACAGAACGTTGAGAGCAAATTTTTTTTTACATCTTACATTTTACTAATGAACTAATTTCATTTACAAAAAAGAAATTTTATGAATTAAGAATGTTTATGCAATAACCACAAATAATAATATTCTTAAAAATAACAAAATAAAATACCAGATGAAAAGATGTATACTCAATGTTCACAATTCCGGATCTAGAATAAAGCACATACAAATTCCAAAATTTTTTATATTGTGAACCTACAATTAACTAAATATTTAATCATCGATATTCTTTAGAATAGGTTGATAAAAAATGATAAGAAACGATATGAAAATACGATAATTGTTGCAAACGAATATAATATAATTATTTGAAACGAGCTTTACCATATAATAGCAATTAATTTCTCAAAAGGTATAATATGAGAAAGATGAAAAATAATAACTAATATTCAAAATTCAATTAGTATAAAAATGCTTCATTAAGTCAGCTGATGTGGTGGTAGAGTTCGGACCCTCGTGCTGACCGACTTTTTCTACTTCATACCTATCTTTAGAGTTCACTCTAGTTATTTTATAAGGACCTAAGAACTTCTGTCTTAGTTTTAGTCCAGTTCCAACTTGAGTCCTTTGGAATGCTACTAAATCACCTTCTTTGTATTTTGGAGCTCTTTTTCTTCTTTTGTTGTAAGTCTTTCGATTCTCAGATTGTATGGTTTCGATGTTCTTTTTGGCATCTTTCCTTAGAAATTCACGTTGTTCTTGAAATTCTTCTGTCATTTCTTCTAATAGTAGGTCTTTGATTCGGATATCTTCCTTATTCCGCATTTTGGTTCCAACTAAAAGTTCAAATAGTGTCCATTTAGTGCTTCGAGATATAGTGCTGTTTAGTATTCTTTGTAATCTGTCAACATATTTATACCATTTGGTCGAGTCGTCTAACGATAGCTTGGTAAGGACGGGAATCAAAGTTCTGTGTATTCGCTCTACCTGACCGTTTCCTCTAGGAACACCTGTTGCTATTTGTAAATGTTGTATGTTTTCTTCAGTACAGTAGTCGTTGAATAATTTTGAAGTGAACGCTGAACCTCTATCAGTGATAATTCTTACAGGGTTACCAAAGGTTTTCTGTTGTAATTTTAACTTTTCCAAGGCAATTTCAGCAGATACAGTCTTGACGGGATATAGCCAAGTAAATTTCGTAAATGTGTCTACTACGGTGAAAATGTGTTGATAGCTTTTATTTGTCGAAGGTAAAGGGCCAATGAAGTCGATATGGTACGTACTTAAGGGTATGTTTTCTTTAGAAATAGGATTTAAAAACCCTTCTTTTTTGCCAGTTTTCTTATTAGCTAAGATACATGGAACGCAATTAACGATTACCTTTTTGACGATGTTGGTTATATTTGGAATAAAATATTCCCGTTTCACAATTTCTGTTGTTTTTGCTACTGAGAAATGACCGTTGTCGTGGATCATTTTAATCAATTCAGTTTCCATTGCTTTAAGGATCACGATTAATTTTCGACCATTTAAATATTTGTAGAGTATACCGTTCCGTTCAAAAAATTCTTCAGATTCTTGTTTCTCTAAAAGTAACTTCAATGTTTGTATGCTATCATCTTCTTCTTGTGCTCTTTTCAACTTTGAAGTTAAAGTATCATCACGGATCATCATTACTGGATAACGACTAAGAGCATCAACATGCTTCATTCGACTTCCAGCTCTGTGCTCTATTTCGTAATCGAATTCTTCTAATTGAAGTGCCCATCTGGCTATGCGTGTAATTAGATCCTTCTTATGCATAGTCTTTTGAAATGCTGCACAGTCAGTTACGATTTTAAAACGTTGTCCTAAAAGATAAACACGAAACTTTTTTAATGCATTGATAATTGCAAGTACCTCTAATTCGTAACTGTCGTACTTTTCTTCTGCGGAATTTGTCTTCTTCGATATGTAGTAAACCGGGTGTAATTTTCCATCGTCGGCTTCTTGCAATAAAATTGCACCGTACCCTTGTTTACAAGCGTCTGTATGCAGCTCTGTTCTTCTTCCGAACTTGTAAATATGCAAAAGTGGGCCTTCAGACATGATTTTCTTCAACTTCTCAAATGCTTCTTTTTGTTGAGTACCAAAAACAAAGTGGTTTTCTTTTCTAGTTAAATCGAATCTTTGCTGGTTCTTTGAATAGTCCTTGATATATTTGCGGAAATAGCCGGTTAAACCAAGAAAACTTTGAACTTGTTTTATCGTTGCTGGTTCTGGAAATTTTTGGACAGCCTGTGTCTTTGCGGTAGACGGTTTAATAGTTCCACCTTCAACAATGTGACCTAGAAATTCGATTTTCTTTTTTAAAAATTGGCATTTCTTGAATTTAATTTCTAATCCGTATTTCTTTGCAACTTCGAACACAATTTTAAGTTTTTCTAGACCTTCTTTCTCATTTTTCGCTGGAATTACGAGATCATCTAAATAAGTGATTACAATTCCTTTGCGGGTAAGATCTCTAAATATACTTGATACATAGCGTTGAAAAACTCCAGGACTTGTGCTTAGTCCAAAAGGAACTTTATTAAATTCATATTGTCCGTCTGGAACAATAAAAGACGTATACTTTCTACTATCTTCGTCAACATCGACGTGGAAGAAACCATTGCGTAAATCCAACGTAGAAAATACTTTTGCTTCTTGTAAAGTGTCCAAAACATCTTCGATGAGAGGTAAAGGAAATTTATCTTTTACGAGCTTCTGGTTTAGCTTTCTGTAATCAACACACAATCTTGAAGATCCATCTTTCTTTTTTACAATAACAATTGGACTTGCGTATTCTGATGAACTCGGACGTATAATGCCTTCGTTAAGCCATTCTTCAATTTGCTTGTTTACTTCCTGTCTTTCTGTGAAAGCTAGTCGACGAGGAGGTTGACAGACTGGTTCTTCGTCTTTCAAGATAATTTTCATTGTAACATCGGTAGATGCCGTTTTTTCTGGCTTGTAGTCTTGTATTAATGTTTCAAGTTCCTTCTTAATTTCACGATTTTCAATATGGCGCAGATCTAGTTCTTCTTGAAGATTTTCGGCAGATATTTGCATGAGCAATACTTGATTCTCATATTTTTGGAATTGAACTCCTTCTTTGGTGAAATTTATCGATGCTTGTCCTAAAATATCTGATCCAATGACTGCTTCGAATTTTAATTTGTCAGTAGGTACAACATGGCAATTAATAAATAATTTTCGTTTTCCATTTCAAATTCACGTTCAAAGGAACCGATCGTTGTAACTTGTGCTTCACCAATGCCTGTGAGAAGCATTTTATTCTGTGATAATTTGGTTGGATCCATTATCCTTCTGCTGTGTTTTCTCGTAGCAAACTTACGGTACTACCACTATCTATAAGTGCCGTGATTTTCGTCTTTCCGAAAAATATTTCCTTAGTGCGTAAACCTTCTTTAACGATGAGAGTGCAAGTTCCCTTTGATTCATTTATCTCTTCTTTGGCATTTGATTTGTTCGTGGTGAACGTATTTACTTTCTTCGGCAGTTCTTTGAATTTCTGCGACTTTGAATAATTCGTTTGAGCATGCTTGGATGCATTGTAGCTCGAGTGCTTTTCGTAATCTTTGTTGTAACATCCCTTCTGTGCGTTGTTTTGAATTCTTTGACGAGTTTCGTGCTTGGTGACAGGGAACTTCTTATCTGTTCTGTTATACTCAGATCTTCTTGGTGCTTCATATCTGTAATATTTTTCGATGGGTTCGAATTCTTGTTTTTAAACAAATTTAGATTGCATTTGAATCTTTAATTTTTCTAATTCAAATTCGTCTTTGCGTTTGCGTTCAGCGAGTTCGTCCTGCCTTTTTTGTTCCTCTAGCCTCAACTCTTCGAGGCGTAATTTTTCTTCTCTTTCTTCTAAACGTAGTTTTTCTTCTCTTTCTTCTAAACGTAGTTTTTCTTCTCGTTCTTCTTGCTGTCTCTCCCTGGCTTTGCGATCTTCAACAATCCTTGTATGCAGGTTTTTTGTTAGGTCTTCGTCATAATTTTCACTACTAGTAATTAGATTTTTGAGTGTGGCGATGGTCATAGATTGATCAACTTCTAAATTTAATTGTTTGGCCAATACGAATGAATCTTCGCGTCTACCTTTGCCGAGATATGCCATTTTAAAATTTAAATTTAAACTTAGTAAGCAATTAAAGAAATTAACGAAATTGTCGCGTGTTCAGATAGTAACAATAATGTCGCTATAGTAGGGTAAATTTCGTTTTCTCATTTATCAAAATTCTTAAGAAAGAATAATATTGCACCAAAATACACTAAATATACGATAAAATATGGAAATTTCATTCATTCAGAAATATTTTAGACTAGTAACGTGTAAATTAGTTTAAATTATTCGATATTTTAGTTTGTCTATCTCAATTATTAATTTCAACTGAAAAACAAAACACTTTTACAAAAATATTTAATACATCAGTTGTCTCATTTTCTTGTAATAAACAGAAAAAGAGTTGGAAAAGAATAAAAACTAAATAACAAAAATCTTATTTTAAAAACTGTGATAAAATTTTGTTAAAATGTGAAAAAGAATTTAATCATCAAAGTTCTTTAGATAAAACTAAACACTCTAACTTAAATATAAGTTAATTACTTCACGGAAAGAACTTTGTTATTACTATACTACACCATTAAAAGCAAGCACTTCTAAAAAACATTAATCAGATTCTAAAAAGGAACACACGTTTGAATGAGAGGCATAACCTAAACACTTAAGTAGCTCTTGACTTAGGATCAGTCGCTGAGGGCGAAAGATAAACACATTTTTAATGAAGCGTCAGTGAGGAAATCGAAACCGAAACTAAAGAACATCTGGCGAATGCCACTTAAGAAACACTATAGAATAGGACGAATCAATTCGTTTTTTAAATGAAAATATAAAAATATAACAATTTGAACATTACTCCCGATTTCCTTAATGTTTAAAATATATACTTATGTAGTATATTATTATGCATCACAAATAGAAAAATAATGTTTTAAAAAATATATACTCGCATGATACTTAAAAATATGATCACATACAGTTTAAAAATATATGAATTATTTCTTTTGCACAGCTAAAATCAATTTCATAAACAAGGTTGAAGTTCTTCGAAGATTCTTCTTTAAATAAAATTTTAGAAACAGTACCTCATATCACGGTTTCTCGCTGGCGTTGTTGATGGATTCAGTGGTGGTTTTAAGATGTTTTACTTGTTTCCTTGAAGACCGACGGAGACACTGCTGATCGCCGCTGTAGAAAGGATTTCTGAAGTGGACGTAAACTGTTAGCTTTCATCTATAGACCATCTGGAGTGGTTTCGAAAGCAGCTTGAACGACGACTCCACTTGGGCAGGGCATGAATGTGTTATTAATTGTTAGTATAGAGAGGCAAGCCGCGCGTTTAAAAATTCAGTCAGTTTTTTTTCATCTTAGGCATTAAGCCAATTTCTTTCTTTTTTTTTAAGGGACAGTAATTCAAAATAATCGGATAATTAAAGGAGATTTTTAAATCAATCCCGGCCGAGCCCCCATTATTTCTGTGGGAGTCTAAATAAATCTTCCAAAAATTAGACTCTTCAGATAGCGGGATTTTAGTGGCGTGATGTCTAGGGGTTTTTTAATATTTACGGGTTAGTTTCTAAACCAAAATTAAAATAATACAAACGAAGGATGAAGAGACTTCTTTAGAAAAAATAAAAGAATTTATTTAGAGTTAAAGG